>JAVIWB010004998.1:0-67573 GCA_031893035.1 Dermolepida albohirtum
ATAAAGCCTAGACGTAAGTTTCTGTCTATTACACACTGGAAACATAGTCTCCGATCTATGTGAGATAGAAGCGTTCTTGCTTTGCCGGTCAATACATTTATGTATTGGTCGAGAGAGGGAGATATGATATTATTCATTATTTTCTGTATCGAAATGATATGATAAACACTCTGAAGGAATCGTTCATTAATAACACAAATCAACCTGACGATTCGTGCATTCGATGAAACATATGTAGTTGATAGGGTGTTATTAATAATAGAATGATTCCTTTTTAACTTTAAAATAGTTTATGACTTGAAAATCGAAATATTTTTAAATTAAAATAAACTAATTTAAAAAACATGATATAAACAATTATTATTTGTATATATGCGGAGCGTAACAACATTAATAATAATAACAGTTCCTATTAATGGATTTAGTTAAAATTATGTAATATAGTTTAAAAACAATAATAGTTCTATTGCTGTAATATAATAAAGTCTATTTGAATATCTATTAAAAATATAATGGTTGAATAACATTTTAAATTTATATATAATAGTATAAAGTTTTATTATTATCAATTATCTAGTTTAAGTATTAATATTATTTTTTCAAAATTTGTTACAATTAAAAATTTTTTTTAAATTCAATTTTATAAATAATAATTTAAGTATAAGACACAAATAAAATCTATTAAATGTCATGGTTATAGGTATTAGAAAAGTGTCAAGAGTATTTTAAAATTAATATTTAATATTAAGAATTGCTTTTATTTAACTTTGTATAAAAACTAATTTCTAATATTTAAAATATTCAAAATTTGAAAAAAACAAAATAGTAATGAATTCGATAATAAGAATTGTAAAAGTTTGTGCTCCAGAAAAAAGTAATTGTTTAAATAGTTAAAAGTAATTAATTAATTATTAGAAGAAACTGTGTGTTTATATTATAAATAAGATTAAAGGTTATGTTAGAAATTACGGATATTTGATTAGATATGCAACTAATAATACAGTTACGTATTAAATTAAATAATAATCAGGGTGATAATAGAATTTCTAAATCCTATTATCACCCTAATTTTTAATTGTAATTATTTCTTTCTCAATATTATAACAATAATATTTTTATTATTATTTAGAGGTGTAAACATTTAATAGATTTCGTACTTTTGTACTTCTTTGTTAATTGTTGTGTCTTATTTAAACTAGTTAAAATAATTAAGACTTTTTATTCAAGTTCTAATTAAAAAATTTATTATTTTTTGCTATTTATTGTTCGAATTCTAGTTTTTTTTATTACAAACAATTTGTACCGCATTGCCGTGTGAGATGGCTTTTATAGGTAAGTGAATATATGTATAAGAATAAAATATTTTGAAATCATTGTATATTTTTTGGTATTTTTTTAAAACGAGAACCTTTATTTTTACATACACACATACATATATATATATATATATATATATATATATATATATATATATATAATATATATTACTTATACATATATATATATATATATATATAAAAGATGTTTAGGGTATTAAATAAGCCTCATTCTGGCCTGCATCAATTATTGTGTAAAAGATGCGTTTGTTGAACAAGATCCTGTTAATGATTTTATGTATTAAATTTCACATTGACTTGCCAATTATTATAAAAATTGAGTGATAAATTAACTTTAAGATAATTTGATTTTACCGTGTAAAATTAAATATAATTTATATTGTGTAATTAAATAAATTAATATTTAAAATTCAAATGAACTTATAACAAGTGATAAACAATTGTGCGTTTAATAAAATATATTAATTTACTTTGATTTTGTATTTTTTTATATAATAACTTATTTATTTACTCTTTCTCAAAATCTGAGTTGTACACCACTATAATGAGATATGGATTAAATATCTACTGGCTACAGCATTTAATAAATTAAATTTAAGATAATTCAAAATGAAATTCCATATATGTTGCATTTTTATCTTCGAACTTTATATAATATTTTTATAATAATACTTCCTTCGATATTGTCTTTTTGACCATTAGCAATATCTTATATCAAAAATATTAAGCTAGTATTCAAAAGAACAAAAAAAGTAATTTAATTCTTTGAATTTCTTTGTATTTACTGTTATATAAATTTTTATTACAGAACTTATTTAAATAATAGATTTCGAATTTTAAAAAGTCTGTAATTATAAATCAAAATAAATAAAACCTTCTATCACTTAACGATCACTATACGTAATACTTATTATTAATTTTTTTAACTTCATACCCAAAACTCTTTTAATATTTTAACTCTTTGAGTATACCATACATTATCTACTTTTCTTAAATTTGGGCAACTATATATATTTTAATTTAAAATTATTTATTTATTTATATTAATGTCTGTTTTAGATACCTCTTCAAATTAATGATAATTCTTCTTTCTTCGTTGACAGAATCCTTTAATCTTATTTATCCTCTTGTTTCCTAAATGTCCCTTTTTTAGCTTCAAATCGTGTTTTTTCTGCGTACGAATTATTTTCTTGTTCATGCACATTAACCAATTTAATCTATTATTGTCACTTTTAGTTTTTGTTTATCACTGATAACAATAGTTTTTAAAAAAATAGCTTTCTCATTTTAAATAACTTTAATAACACTTATTTATAATCTACTATTCTCTTGGAATAAATACTATAATTATTATTAAACTTTTTAATATTGTTGTAAGTATTTTTGTATCTCTTTCAAAATTGATTACTTTCTATGTCTACCGTTTGTTTTTATTTTCGGATATACAATACGTACTTACCAGGCAATCGACTAATAGAGAATCTCCCGATTCTAAATTCCGTTTTTATTTATATCATTTTGTCATAAATTTTTTTCGTCCAATAGGATTTTAACAATGAACAAAAAAAAAACGCATCTTCTTAATCTTGTTAACGGGTAGCGAATTATATTTAATAATAAATTATTAATTCCTACTTATTTTCTAATTCCCTTCATAAAATATATAATTTTAAAATTAAATATTCAAATCTACAGATGCCACCTTAACCCTACTATTTTTATCATACATCCAACCTTTCATCATATTCCGTAGAACAATACTTCTTTAAAATTTTTGCATTAATAATTTCCTAAGTATTCCCTACTATTACGCTCCGCATATATAATAACTTTTTATGTCATGTTTTTTAAATTAATTTATTTTAGTTTAAAAATAATTCGATTTTAAATTATTAAATTATTATTTATTACTTTCTATCTTGACATTATTTGTTCCTTATACAGACATTCGGATGCGAGATCTCTTGTGTTCGTCACGTACATTTAATATTTATTCCGCATATTGATATATAAATGTAATAGAGATTCAAATATTAATCCTTCTATTTTTCACACAGAATAGACGTCTATTATTCTGTCTAGATATTTATCTGCTAGGTGCTTATATTGAAATTAATATCACAATTGTAATTTACACCTACATCTTTAGCGCGCTAATTTCTAGCGTGTCTATTCTTGTTTGCTATTGGTTAATTCAAACATGACCAGTATCCTACCCCTTCAGCTACGGGGTCGTTTTCTTAAAAGCCTCGGCTTGTAAGAAAACAGAGAGACTTCTTCTACGGCCATCACCAATTCCACACGCATCCCTTCGACGTGTTTGTGAAAGTTAAGTTTTCCCGCGCAACTTGCGTCCACGTGTTTACTTTGAGACCGCAAAATATACATAATATTCACACAAACCGCAAGTATTTTACGTATCGTCCGATAAATATTTTAATCTAAACCTTTTTTGTATTTTCATAAACAGCTTTATATCTCTAAATTTACTTTTATTACAGCTTTGCCATTACGCTTATCTTGTTTTATTTGTTGCTCTCGATCTTATTAATTATCTTTATTAATATACTCAAGCTTTAAGAATTAATTTAACTTAGTGAGTAAAATTTTATGGGCAATCCTGTTTTTTTATTTCCGCTAATGATCTTTCTTTCAGCTTGGCACACGTCCTGGACTTTTGATGCTCATTGTACACAATTACTAATTATTAACTCCTTACATTGCATTATTTCTTTTTTATTTGCATTTATTACAGCGCTTCAGCTAGCCGGACATGCGCTCGTAATAAATTTACTAACCATCACGTGCAAATAAATATATATTCTCTATTAAATAATATCTCTATTATTATTTAGTTGTATTAATTAAGGGGACATTTAACCCCTTAACACGTCACACATAACAAACAGCATAAAACAAAGAAGGAGATAATACTGCTTTACATATATTGTTATTTATTACAATCTTACCTCTTTTATTACTTTGTTTTAATTGTATTTTTTGATACACATAAGCTCATCAAAACTTCATAACTTTCCCTAATAAATTAACGTGTATTAAACTCTAAATATTATTTTCTATTAAACTGATAAGTTTTAATTATTTTTATTAAGCCTTACGAAATATTTTTCATTTAATATTTTATCAAACCTCCTTTCATTTTTTCTGACATGCTAAAAATAAAAGCTTTTTTACCATTTCTTGTAGTTTTGCATTCTTTTACTAATTTATACAATTTTTTCTTTTAAAAGTGCAATCGATTCTCTTAGATTGTGTCAATTATTCTCTTGAGAGAACATTCTAGTAGATTCTCAAGCTATTGGACATGTTATTTTCCATGCTATCACAATTAATTAGTGTTAATTACTGAAAATAACTATATATTTATTTTCAGGTATTTTAAGTCGTTCTATAAATACTTATCTTTTAATAATGATTATCTTCCCTTCTCATCTTTTTCTCTTTGTACGATTTGCTTAAATACGAATAGCCTAGAACATTCGTCCTTGCTTGTAACTTGATCGTTGGGGTATTAACATCGATAAGATTGGAGTCTTAAATGAGTGATATAGATTAACATTTTTAAAGAAATAGATTTTTCTTTCGACATCAGATCGGACTAGTAATGATAATTTTATAAAAATTATCCGACTGGATGAGAGGTATTTGGAAGCTGTCAGATTGTTTCAGACGCACGTAGATTTAATCAAAATTTTAGTATTTTTGAATCAATTTTGGTGACTTTTTAATATAGAGAGTGCTAGTTCTGGGTTATCTACTTTCTTCGATGCCAATCTTAGAAGAGATTAGTAGGAATTATGAAAGTGAAGCTGTGATCTTTTCAGTGAACAGATTGGAGTCAACCGTTATTTCTGTCTTAATATACTCCCGTTATCGTGAGTACATAAAGTTTTGAGAATTAACTTGAAGATCAAGCTAGTAAGTTGTTTTTGTATTATAATTTGACATTATATTGTCAGATATTAACAGTGTATATATATATATATATATATATATATATATATATATACCTAGTCCTGCCATAAATACTGATATAAAGGTTTTTAAGTACAAAAAGAGAACTGCAAGTTGGATTTAAATTATTTTTTGATAGTTTATTTTTGGCAATAGTAAGCTACAAAATACAATGCAAATTACTCGAAATGGCCGCCATTTGCCTTAATACAACACCGAAGTCTGCAGGGCCACTCATCAATCGCTGTACGGACGATATCCATGGGAAAATTGTCGACTGCTTCTGTTAACGCTTGCTTCAATGATTACAGGTTGCGATGAGATCTTCTACAGACAATGCCCTCTAATATTGACCACAGTTTGTAGTCGAGCGGCTTTAGGTCTGGGCTTGTTGATGGCCAATAGTCAGTACTAATAAACTCAGGTACATGATTTTCAAGCCATTGCTGAGTTGTTTTGGCCTTGTGAGCGGGCGCAGAGTCTTGTTGGAATATCCATGGTTGGTTTTGGAACATGGTGTAGTTCAGGGGTTCCACTACATTGCTCAAAATGTCTCGTTGATAGTTTTTGGCCGCTCTTTTAACACCTTTTTCACAAAAATGCAAGGAAGTGACACCGTTATAGGATACTCCCCACCAAACCATCACTGAAGCAGGAAAATGACCTCGCTGAATCCTTGGCACCACTTCACTGGCTTCCTTGGAGGACCGTGCATACACCATATCATTCTGCTTGTTAAAAGTTTCTTCCACGGTAAAAATTTTTTCATCAGAAAACAGAATTTTTTTGTAACGCTCTTTGCCGTACAACGATATCAGGTGTCTGCACATTCTTCCTAGTCTTTTTTAATTCAACGTTAAGGCGCTGTCCTGTTTGTCGTTTGAAAGCTCTAAGTCCTAGGTCTTGTTTAATGATACGGCTCATGGTTCTCGGAGCAATACCCATTTCACGAGCCATGATTTTCTGTTTGCGGACAGGATGTCGATTGATGCGGGACCTCACAGCATGCGGGGCCTGTGGTGTACGAACTATGCGAGGCCTGCCAGATCTTTTACGGTCGATTACATTTCCAGTATCAATGAATAACTTAACAGTACGATACACAAACACACGTGTAATATTTAACGGTTTCAATAAATCAAAAATACGGGCTCTTTCTATTCCACACTTTTGAAGTGCAATAACCGCAATACGGCTCTCTTTATCCGATCATTCCATAATGACGACTCACGCTATAGTGAAATTGTTCGGCACTTTTGTAAAGCATATATCAAATGTCAGAACTGCCAACATGAAATTTTTGTGCTATCAAGTTATCATCTGCAAAAAGGTGCGTTTACACTTGTATCAATACTTATGGCAGGACTAGGTATATATATATATTTATATATGTATATATATAGTTGAATTAATTAATCTGACAGTTCGAAATTCTGTTGAGTATGGATAATAATTGACCAATATATAGTATGTAATTATACTTCTATAGACAGTTTGGACAGTATAGAAATTTTAAATAAACAATGTAACATATAACTGACGGATATCGTATCTAACTAATATACACTATATGTAGGCATATTTGGGGATAATTATGTTTTCTATTGTTTTATATATATATATATATATATATATATATATATATGCATATCTGTTTTGACAGCTCATATTATTAATTGTCTGCACATTATATGCTTCTCTAATAAATCAGGATTAGCTACCGTGATTTCGGTATTGTTTTCTTTATTGCTGAGTAATAGTAACTTAGATTTATAAGTGTAAAATTAAAAGAAAACATTTTATGACAGTTGTGTGACCGAACGCATTCGGCGATCCACTTGCTTCAGTATTGACAAGAAACTTCTAGGGGTTTAAATGCTGTGGCACATTCTGAGTTCCTTTCACCGTGTTTGGCACGAGGGCCTCCTACATAAACTCAACTCCTCCAAAATATCATCCGGCATGATATCCCTTATCCACTCCTTCTTGGACGAGCGATCCTTCGTTGTCAAACACAACAGATGTTTATCCACATCCAGGCCTATACTGGCAGGAGTTCCCCAGGGCTCCGTGCATTCATCAATTTTATTTAACGTATTCCTCAGTGATCTCCCAAAAACCCCACCAGACGTCCATGTAGCTCTGTATGCCGACGACACTGCGATCTATTCGACAGCCCGCAAACCTAGCGTGGCAGTGAATAGACTGCAGCCGTCGATCGACAGAATGGAGGAGTGGTTCGCCACTTGGAGAATTACCATCAACATTGATAAATGCTCTGCCATATGTTTCAGCAAGGCGCCGCGGACGGTGGAAGTCCCGACGCTGCAGCTTCGTAACGTCGACATCCCTTGGGTGGACCATACCACCTATCTGGGAGTCACCATGGACCGGCGCCTGACGTGGCAACTCCACACCAAGGAGATGGCCCGCAGAGGGATCGCCAGCATGGTCCAGATGTATCCGCTCCTACACGGAAACAGCAGGCTCGACATTCAGTTGAAAAAGATGGTATACGAGATGGTAATTCGTCCTACGATGCACCAACCTGGGGTTACGCAGCCAAATGTCATATCAATAGGATTCAAGTGGTACAGAACAAGACTCTGCGGCTGATAGCAGGAGTCCCGTGGTTCGTGAGGAACTCCGTACTTCATCGGGACCTAAAAATCCCCACGATTACGGAACTTCTCCACAAACTATCCCGGACCTACTTCGAGAGCATGCAGTCCCATGACAACCCGCTGATAGCGGGAATCAACTTGAGGACGGTAGGAAAACACAGAAGACCCTACTCCATACTTGCAGGACAGAACCCCCCGACGGTCCTGCCCTAACCAAGGATGGACTCATCATTTATTTTCTAAGTCAACTATGTTAGATAATAAGTTGAACTGTAAATACCAATGAAATATTTAAGGTTTTTAGTTATTAAGTAATAATGTAAGAAATGACATGTAATATATGAGAACACTTAATAAAAAGTGTCAAGATAGCGGTGCGGGGTGAAGAACTCAGTTCAACCCCAAACTTAAACTTGACGATTGTAAAAGTAAGAATACCTTTCATAGATAAACCTTCCATAACTCTCCGAGTTACTGAGTTGGTTTAGCACTCTAGAACTTGTCAAGTATTCTTTTTTTTATTCCAAGTAAGAAATACTTACTTTTGTTTAGTTTTATCGACAATAGTTCACGGGGCGTAACATCGCTTAATATAATTTTAAATGGAACATATAAAGCAAATAATCACGTAATATTAAAGTTCAACAAAGAATTATGTTAAAATTATAGATACATTAATAATAAATATTAAATCCATATGCTTTATCATTTACATATATAGTAATAAAATTAAGCAATCGTTATTAACAAAAAAAATCGTTTTTTGAAATATTTCATGGATCTCTCGCTTGGATAATCAATAATACTTTTATACATTTCTGGGTTCCATAATCGACGAAATTCTTATTATATGAATTAGAAATAAAAACTGATCTATAATTCAACAAGTAAATATAAAAAACTCTGGTCCTAATTGATTTCAAATTAAATTTAAGTGATTTATGTGATATTTCCCATCAAGTAAGAATCCTTCACGTTTCTGCACTTTCGGTATATTAACTTTTCCAAACTGTCCAAGAGCTCGGAATACCTTCCGTTAAATTTCACAAAAGAATTGTCTTTTGAAAAGGAATATATGGAACCGGATATACGTCATTTTATCATTATTTTTGGGAGATTTTTTTTCGTTAAGCTTGAAGAACATTCCAGAAACACGCTTCCTAGCTAGCTATCGCAGTGTGTTCATATCTACGCTCTTCTTCACAGCGATTTAATTTGGATTACTGCTGGGAAAGTTTATTCCCTTGACTGTGTAGGATTTCAGTATACCTAAATGTAATTTTTATTAATGGGAGTCCTTTATCGAAAACCACGTGTAGTTGATATATCGCTACTATTTTGTGCTACGCTAGTATGGAAAATTCCTTTTACAACCCTCCACGATAACTAGGGTAGGATTATTAAGTACACTCATTTTATTTTATTTTTTGCTATCATTTTCCTGTAGAATTTGCAGGGTTCTTTGCAACAGTAGAAATTCTTTGTGGTTTTTTTTCAACGAGTGAGATTCTGGAGTAGCTGTTTTTTTTATACTAGAACAACATAGCCCAGTGAACATCTTGTAATGCTCTGTCCTGTGCTTAATAGTACAATAAATAAACGCTCGTATCCTTACTAAACAAATTATCCTTCAGCTTGATCTTCAGGGTACTAAACTATATTAAAAAAGTAGTTTCGGACAGTGAAGGGCCATCCTGTTAGAAAGCAGTACTAGGACGCCACAATATTATTACTCTGAAAGCCTATATGCCAATAGTGTAGCAAAGATGGATCAAAAAAATACGTTCGTTATCCAGTTAACTAAGACCAGAAAGGTAAAGATGTTAAACTCTATACGAGATTATTGTATGTTTAAACTTTTTGGTAATACACCGTATGAAACAAGGTATTAAATATTAAGTAAATATTTCATCAAAAGGAAAAAAAACAGGAAACGCTTACGTTACAGTTCAATTTTCTAATATGTATAAATATGTAAATATTAATCCTCCCCTTCTGTACGTATAGTTGGTGCATACTTATGGTACAAAAGAAAAATACAATAGTATATGTGGCCCTTAGTGGAAAACTCCCAACAACAACAAAAAAGTAAACAAAATAAGGACAATAAATTTCAAAGAATAATGAAGTTCAGCTTACAACTGAATTAATCATTACTTTAAATAACCGACTTAATGACAAAGCAGGTTGACTGCGGTATATAAAAAGGCATTAAAACAATTAAATCAATTAAAAAACTATTGTAATTAACTAATGATAATCTAATTAATTGTTAATTATGAAAAAATTATAGATTACCTTCATAGCTAGTTCTAAAGTTGTGAATCCTGCATGTACAGGCTTAACATAGTCTACACGTGCTTGTGTCAATTCGACAACTGTTGGTGATGTAGAAAATACTTTACATGATTTAAAATTTGCCTTTGCCTTAGCATCAATTAAACACCAGTTTTATATGAACGCGATTTTCTACATTTTCCATTGCTCTTCCAAATGGACTGTCAACCATTAACTTATTAAATTGCGTGTTTTGTTTTATTGTATCACAATTTATGTACTTCTTTAACCAATAACTTTGTTTAAATCAAATTCCACGATAAATTCAGCATAGTTTCAATCCATGATTTATACATTGATTCAAAGTTACGTACTATATCATATAGATTTATTGTGAAGGTTTGGGATTAACTTACCATACCTCGAATGAGATAGAATAACGCGTTCAGGGTAAAAAGGAAGGTCATGATGGTTATGCTGGATATTCTAAATGAAATTCTCTAAAGCAAGTATATCCATTACCACGAGCTCTTAATAGTATTTCCTGCATGTATTTTCTTGGAAAACGATATGTATTCTTCTTTATGGTATGCAATGACATCTACTGCTTTTTTCTTCTAGTGCTAGTGATTTTTCAAATAAATGAGTATCATAATTCGATAAATTATGTAAAGTAATTGGCACATACCGAGGTTCTTTATAATTTATATTACACAACATTTATATATTGTGTAATATAAATCTCGATACAATCCAGATATGCGATCGTGATCGTGAACTTTATCTTTAAGTGATTCCATTTCTTTTCACATATATGGCATATTCTTGCTTGCTCGTAATTTATACGCTCTTCATTAGTTAAAGGTATCATTTCTACCACTTTACTTAAACAATATATAAAAATTTAACATCCATTTCTCACAACTCTTTTATAAATGATGGACCTGTATTTTCCCCACGATAAAAATGCAACTTATTCAAGTTATCACCAAAGAAACCTTTTACATAATATGCGAAATAATAAAGTACATGTACGAAACATTACACAGCAAATGTTTTGAAAGAATTCCGTTCTGACATATGAATGGGTTTTAAAATAGCATCAAACTCAGCATAAATAATAAAAGGAATTCTTAAATGTTTTTAGTATTTATCAAGTTTTAATATATATATTTCCCGGCCTTTACTTGCTTACAGTCTTCGTTTTAATGTTTGCGCTATTTTTGTTTACATGAACAAAAAGTTAAACGCCGTTCACATATGTATTTCCGATATCTGCATTGAGATCTCTAGGATGAAGCTAAACGAGACAAATTTTTAATCAGGCAGTAGTGTAAATTCCCATCTTCCTTGCTAATAAGTAATGAATTAGTACGGACCATTCTTCTTCGTTTTATAAAATATAAAAGACCCTCTATATTATTATACCATTAAAGTATTCCTCATACCGTACACATTGAGTATATTATTTTTTCTTCGAATATAATAATATCTTTTAAAGGGATAGGAAAGTTAGATCACTGAAATCAGCTTCAATATCACAATATGGATATGGAGTAACCCTTTCTGGAACCCCTACTAGCTCAGTGAAGGCTGAAGTAATAGCCCAAGCAAACGAACAAGTGTTGAACATTTATGACTGACTTCCTTTTCTTTATTAGCGCTGGTAAATCTATATAACTGATACCTTTCATTGGATTGTACTTGTTGATAATCACCTCTAAATACAAAGCCTAAATCATCCTAAAGAATATATGAAAAATAAATTAATTTTAGAATAAAACATTAACATTAATCTCAATTTACGTGAATACCGCTCTTGAAATTAACTCATTTTATTCTTAGTTTCATCAGTATAATATATTCACAAAATAGTGTATATAAATCACTTCCATGTGTTATGATTTTATTACGAGTGTAGAATAGGTGTGGCGTGAGGAGCTAGCTTGCACTGATTCCTCACATCAGTAGACTAAAACTATTCCATGGCCGAAAGTGAAATTCTTGCAGTTGTATGGGCTGTAAACATATTTCGTGAATACATAAGAGGATTCTTAGTTCACTAGACATCCATTCACCAACAATTAAAATGACAAATCATTCCAAAATCTCTTACTGAAAGAATAACCTGATGTTTAATTCTAAGTTATTAAAAAGTTGACTATATACCCAGTAAACTAAATGTGGTGACAGATACTTTATTTCGTCCAATTGTATACATATCAGCAACAATAATTGCACTATGTCAATTACTTTACTAACTTCTTCTATTATCGGCACACAATTGGGGCATTTGTAAGAGCCTGAAGTATCGAAGATCGTCAAATGCTTTGAAAGTACAAGTTCCAATCATTTCGAATATGAAAAGTGGATGAAGAAAAGAAACCTCATGATCAACGGTATTGCCCGCAAGGAGAGTATGAAGAAACCTTGTTGGTAGTCCCTGTTCGGGAACGGAGTATTGAACGGACACCATATCCTAGTGCTGGTTACTATAGTATAGAATGCACTACAATGTCTACAGCTGCACACGTTGTATACAACGTATTGCTAAACGCTATTATATTAACATGCGACGCAATATTACGGAATTTGTGTAAACACCAGTTTATGCACCTCGTTTCGAAGTGCTATCCATGGACATGTTTGGTCCTCTTTCCGAGGCTGACACAGTTCAAAGGTCAATATTCATTGAGAAAGATACATGTACAAAATGGGTAGAAAATAAATGAAATCTTCAGAATAAATATGATGAAATTTAAATATGACGACATTGTTTTGGTTAACACACATAAGCTCAGTAATGCTATGGCAAAGAGATCTACCAAATTTACAATAACAACAGTAATAATTACCTTTATTTATTGCTCAATAGATTAGGACAATGCATATATATATATATATATATATATATATATATATATATATATATCAAGCTGTGCCATGAACTAGATATTCTCCGTCGTGTCTAAAAGACAAAAATTTTAGAAATCTATTCTGTACTCGCTCAATCAGAAGCCCCTGGTAAACATAACACAACGAATGCATACATTATCTGCGTTCAAACCAGTGTACAGTATAAATTTTTTATAGTTGGCACATTAGCAAAATTTCGTGACGATCGTATAACAAATCCAAATACTCTTGAAGCAGAATAACATAAAAATAGTATATGATTAGCAAACGTTAGTTTGCAAACGAAAAGTACTTCCAAATCAAGTAGTGATTTGTTGAGATTCCACAGAATAGTGGAACGCCGTCACACTGAAACAACGCGCGTGTAAGAGACCTGTGCATTTATTAACATTAAAGTGGACTTTATTTAATTAACACGATTTAATAAGGATTTATTGTAATGCAAGACAATCACCAGACATATATATTTTAATAATATTATAAATTTTTAAATCATCCACATATCCTATATAACCGCACCTGAGATCTCAAACAAATCATTCATATAAATATTAAAAAACAAATGTCCAAATCAAAAGTGGAAAAAATATAATCAGAAAAGAATCCGTTGTAAAAGACAGAGCCTTTCCTGTCAGTCAGATATGATTTTATCAAACGTAACAATAAAGGTTCTCCTTTATTGTTAAGATTGATAATAAAGATTCTCCTTAATTGTTAAGATTGACCCTATAGCTTCGAGTTTGACATGGTCGATTGTGTCAAAAGCCTTAGTGAAGTCCGTGTAAACAATATCCACTTGCATTCTCTTGTCCGGGTTAGTCGCTGTCGATTTCCCTGCTACGAATCCGTGTTGATTAATTGATAGATATGGTTTTATAGCTCTTCTATTGAGAATACACTCAAGTATTATGGTAAAATTAAGCAATATACTAATCGATATATGTATAATTACAGGTATTAACATGATCACCTTCTTTAAATATTGGAATAATTTTACAAATTTTTCAAACATTGCCTACATCCTATAGTTCTTCAATCATTGTGTCATTCCTGAAATTTTTAAAGCACATCGTCGTTTATTAATAAATAACGAAAATATTTTTGGATCATGAATAATATTTTTTTTATTTAAGCTTGAATGCAGAACAAGCCGTCCTTAATTTTTCTCTGATTAATGCTCTTAATCGTTTGAATTCGTTATAAGAAGTGTGTGTTCTATTAAATCTCTTTTTTCTGTAATAGTTTTTTCAAGGAAATAGGATATTTGATACTATTTATGAATCACACCGGACAGATCTTTCATATTTACCAAATTTTGAGACCTTTGGTATGTACGTACGTATTCATTGATAATAGTGTACCGTCTTATAAAATGCACTAATTACAAGACGAGTCACTATAATCTAGTAGAAAAGATTAGTCGGTATCAACTAGATTAGTATAGAGTAATAAGAAATTGCTATTAAGGGTTTGCATCACGTGTACCTGTAAAATCAACCTCCAAATTTGACAAAGAAGTCTAACAGTGTGCCGTTATATTGAGGGAGATTAAGTATTCATAAACTTATTTAAGATCAAATTTTCTATCATCATAAGAGCTGATGTAAATATGAGGCACATTAAAAATAACGAAGTATAAGTCGTTTATTCAGAAAAAATAAAGACAATGCATCAAAAAAGTCGTAGTCGTTAAGATTAACATCAGGCGGAGTGTATATATTGGCTACATGGAGAGATGTTGCAAAAGACAGAAAGAAACGACATAATTTCTAGTTGATTTGATATTATTATAAATTGCAGGGAGCACGCCACCCCCGCGTGATCATTGTACAAATTCACACTTTCTATCACGGAAAATAATGTATGACAGAAAATGTCAGAGTTTGCAATGTCGATGGTGAGCCAAGATTCTGTCAGTAATGTATTGTATGTATATATTTGGTGGTTCTAGTCCGCAAACAACGAACATTTTTATAAGCTAGTTGTAATGAAATGGTGGGTATGTCTCCTCCCGTCTCTTTCCGTACAAGAAGATGGTGTTTAACGACAAGATACAAATTAATCTGAAAAGGTGTCTTATGTTCACTTTATACACCGATTCAAAATTTTAGATGTTTTCAATATCTTATTACACGCATTACGTAAAACCTCTTTAACGTTTGGTGAAAAAATCTACTGCGCCCGATTTTGATTGATCGAACTTTTCCAACCATTGGTTTAACAGAAACGAAAAGAATCTCTAAAAGAAATAATAATATCGTTAATTATTTCAGCATCTACGGCAATTTGATTACTTTTGCCAGCAGCAAAATTCTTATTCACGTTGAAAATAATATCATTTTTCCCACCTTCGTGATTAGCTACCTCCCGAATAATGCTCCCCGTCCAAAATAATTCACTTTAAAAATAATTTCTTGTTGTTGGAGAACGTCAATGTGTTCTCAGATCATCATACGGGGGTAGTTTGACAAGTAGTGAGAATGGAAAAGAAAAACGAATCTTTTGAATACAAAATAATTTCTATTTTTCAATATATTCTCCTAAAAGAGCAATAGATTTATTCCAACGGTGCTCCAATGCCCTTATGCCATCTCTAAAATGCGACTCCGGAAGGCTTGCAAAATACTCATTTACGAAGATGATAATCTCGTCGTTAGACGAAAATTTCTTTCCACCTAGTGCCGTTTTCAATTTTAGAAAAAGGTGGAAGTCGGAAGGGGCTAGATCCGGCGAATAAGGCGCATGCGATGCTAATTGGAATTGAAACTCGTGGATTTTTGACATCGCAACTGTGCTGGTATGCGAGGGAGCGTTGTCTTGGTGAAACAGAATCTTTTCTTTGCCATTCCTGGCCGTTTAGCACGAATCTCAACATTTAATTTTTGTAGAAGTTCTGGATAATATTGTCCGTTTATTGTGGCACCTTTCAGAAGGCAATCAATGAGTAAAATGCTCTTTGAATCCCAAAAAATTGATGCCATCGCCTTGTTCGCCGATAAAGTTGTTTTCGCTTTCTTTGGAAGTGTAGAACCACGTTCTAACCATTGTTCCGACTGTTGTTTAGTTTCGGGTGTACTGTAGTGTATCCAAGTTTCATCACAAGTAACAAATCGCCTACAAAAATCAAGTGGATTCCGCTTATAAAGGTCCAAACACTCATTGGAAATGCGCAAACGAGTGAACTTTTGATCAGTCGTAAGCAATCGCGGCACCCATCTTGCCGAAAGCTTGGAAAGGCCCAATTCTTTCATGAAAATGTGGTATACGCGTTCTGTCGACATGTTTACCATTTCTGCTATCTCTCTCACTTTGAGTCGTCGATCTTACGTAATAATATTATGGAGTTTTATAACCATTTCTTAGAAGTCACGATTTTTGGTGCTCCAGAGCGCGCTTCATCAACACAGCTTGTTCTACCACGTTTAAAATCATTTACCCATCTACTTATTGTGGCGGATGATGGAGCAGATTCACCTAATGCTTCCCGTAACTCATCTTTTATTTCGGTAGCTTTCATACCCTTAATTACGAAGTATTTAATCACCGCACGATACTCTGCTTTTTCCATTTTAACAAAACTACGTGTTGCTTCTTTTTCAGTCAGCTGTCAAAAATAAACTAATCAACCGATTTATCTAAATATCGGAATGTAAACATATAAATAGGCAACCTAAATTACAGTGCATTTATTTTACCAATTAGAACGCCGCCTATGTGTCATTCTCACTACTTGTCAAACTATCCTCGTAGATGAGATCCATGATATTTATGAAAAAAATATAGAGAAAATAAAGAAAGGAATCAACTGGGATATACACTTCACCCTAGCGTTGTCCGTCGTAAGAACTTTTAAATATCTGTAACACACAAAACGTAGAGAGCACCAGAAAGGTTCAACAATAGAAACAATAGGAAAGAATCCCACGAATATATAAACGAGTTAAATAAACCTGTTTACCCCAGAAATACGTTACAGAAAAAAAGAAATGTAAAACATAACCACAAGGAGTTTCACAGAGTATAATGTATATAATGCTACAAAGCTTACCTCGTCAATTATGCTTTTATTATGTAATTACAGGCACAAGAGCTATAGTAGTAGATAGCTCACAAAAAGAGCATTACAATGATGCATTTAGTTAAACGTTGTACAATTAATAGAATAACATAAAGAATAAAAAGTAACTGAACTCACTTTACTCTGTGATATCGATCGAACATATGTTACACCATCTTGTACCACTGTTAGGAAGATGTTCCTTACTACCTATGAAATCACAGATCCGAATAATTTAACTATACTCATTTAGTCTTATCATATTTCACCCCCGACTAGATTTGAGGTCCAATGAAAGAAATGTCAAAGAAGAAGACCACAGCTTTTCTTCCTCGTTAAGTCATCGTCGGTATCAAAAGCGGAGACTACCATATAACAACGCAATTGTAGTAGCCGCCATATGAACCCGAACTTACATATATATTGTCTTAAGCATTTTAAATAAATTTATTTTAATCACTAACGTCTTATAAACGTTAAATAATTAATTTTTTTGCTTCTATTTTTCATATTCTTTTTTAATATATATCAATATTTTGTATAAATATACATTATCTTTACTTTAACACGATAATTACTAATAATTGAATAGTTTATAAGTAGAATAATTTGAATTTTATTTAGTTTCTTATATGCTTTTGCCCATTTAATATAATATAAGGCAAACAATATTGCTATTAATTATGTCTTATATTTCTATTTTCATTTATATAACATTATACAAAAATAACCTTATACTGTGACTTATTTTAATCACTAAGATACATACAAATAAGGTTTTACTGAACTTATAACACATTACAGAAGCATGTTAGTTAGGATAAAAATCTTCGTATATATCAGACCACAATTGAATATTGTCTTCTCGCACGTTTAAATCTGGAAAGGAACCTTCGGTGGCAATATGCAAAAAATTGACTTGATTTTCTTGAACAGGTTCCCATGTAAAATCAAAACCTTCTGGTGTTGGATTTCCATAAATCGCAAAATTAGTCCACATCTCCACCATATTTCTTGATATTAAATCTGCTGCACTTCCTTCTTCGGGTGTTATACCGGAGTACCATAGATAAGGTATTTCCGCACCATGTGCAGCACCTAAAGCACACAAAACTTTTAAATAATTTGTACGTATGTTAAATAATTTCTTAAATTTGTATTTAGTTTTACAAAAATATTTTATACGAATATCATTTAATATTTTAATATTAAGAGTTGTTCAGCGCGTAATAATCATTTACATTTATATTACTTAACACGTTGACTGCCACGCAACATGAACTTATTATACGTTGCATATTTGTATTATGTTGAAATAGTATTTAGAAAAGGTAAGTTAAAATGTATATATAAGCACGTGTAACGCATTTATTATTATTAGAGGTCACCGGTGACTTCCACGGCGCTGAAATGCATTTCTCTATTTCCGGAAGTACAAATATTAATTTTTTTTATTATTATTTGTTTCCCTATGTTCGTGCGTAATTTTAAATAGATTTATACTTAATCAATTAAGGTTAATATAACCCCTTTCCGCAATAATTTTCGTATTCTGCACACGTATTTCAACAACTAAGTTGTCATCATCAGCAGATATTTTTTAAGTGTCGCACCTGGAACCACGGCAAAATCAGCATAAACGCAAAGTCCGTACTAGACTTACACCGTCGAGAGCCAAATACATACTAAGTGTGTGCTTAGCTAGAGATTTATTTGTCGTATAATATAGCTCTATTTTTGTTCTGATACTGGGACTCCTATTTCTCAATAGTTTGTGACGCCTTCAATAATTTCTATTACCTGCTAGAAAATTCTGTAAATTTTGCATTTCTCTCGTTTTTCGCATTCTCCATTACTCCAAAGTATTTGAAATACTTTTCTGCTGTTGACATACTTTTTTGCACTAATCATTTGCTCAGCTTTGATTAATTCTAAGTTCTCGTCTATTAGTTTTCTCTTCAAGTTTTTGTAGAATTTTCTCATATCCACCGCTGTTAATGCTAGATCGTCAGCATAGCCAATAATTTGATTCATACTTTATGTTAGTCTTGCCAACACAGCGACAGTTAAAATTCTTTATGTTCATGTCTAGCATGTCTACTATTAATTTTTTCTAAAAGGTGCGCAGAGGTCTACATCATGTTCATAGCATTTTTCAATAACAGGTAAATATATGTTGTGTCTACGAGCAATTTTCCTGTCCCAAAACCTTGCTGATACTTTCCTCGGTCCTCTTCTCTTATATTTATTGAGCACTTCCTTTATCAGAATTGACAATAATTTATAAGTTGTGTTTAGAAGCGTAATATCCTGTTGTTGCAGTACTAGTTTCATCTTCCTTTTTAAATAAGCTTTGGCCATTGTCTTTTTTCCCCTATCTTACCTATCACATATAGAGTCTTCTCAAAAGTAGTTCGTTTCGTTCTCTATTAATTTGTTATTAATTATGTTTGGTTCCGCTGTCCTTGGTTTCAAAAAATCAATTCATCATAAGTGTATAGCTATTTCTGCATGTGTTTTTCGTTTCTATTCTCTTCATCTATAAAGTTCCATACACAATAAAGATAGAAACAAAGGAATGGCGGAAGTTCTTTACACTTACTACTTCTTTATCTTTATCTTTGCTGTTGACATATTGTTCCTACATTGTTAATATAAGAAGCGCGGTTCAAAATTAAGATCCGATCATTAATAAAATAAAAAGAATTGAAAAAATGTCAAATTTATTGATGATTTCAAAAATTACGTATTTACTTTATTTTTCTACATAACTATCGTGTCGTTCTAAACATTTTTAATATCGTGGAACAAGTTTCTTCGAACTTGCTGCGTGTAATTTCACTACTTTTTAGTCAGTTTTGAACGGAGATTTTCTACACTTTCCTCAAATCATGTAAAGGCAATCCAGTTTTTTGAAATATAGAAGGAGATAGCAATTGTTTGGCGCGAAATCAGAACTATAAATGTGAATCATAAAAAGCTCCTATTTGAATTTCAGAATTGTTTCCGTAGTGCGTACAGCCGTGTACGGATATGTATATATGTACATGCGTATAATGTATGTATGAACATAAACTGCACATGTGACAGCCGTTTCGTCTATTGAACACTCATCAGGCAGATTGCTATAAGGTCACATAAAGTGAAATATAACATGCAAATGAAAAATTGGATACCAATTTCGTAATTAAAAAATGTAAGCATTTGTGTCGTATATTGCAGTCGAGGCAGGCGTCTGCCTATAATAAGTGCAATATAATACACAGAGAGAATTTCCGAAAGAGAACAAATAAATCTACTTTCTCATTTACATATTATATTTCACTGTATGTGGTCTTACGGCGAGTCTTTATTAGACAAACCGGCCCCCAAACCCATTGTTCTCGTTCAGTAACCCTCTTCTGTGTATTATATTGCCTATTGGCGAATTAACGCACAAGTCCTGTTGCAATAGACAAAACCCTGTCTTGATTGAAATGTACGACAAAAGTGCTTAAACTCTTTAATCACGAAATGAGGATTTAATTTTCTCATTTACACGCACACACACAAATATATATATATATATATATATATATATATTGGGTCTGGGAAAAAGTTCGTGGCGTTTTTTCAGTAAAATTCAACTGGTCCCCGCATGGCGCGTGGACGAATTCATTTAAACCGAATATGCTCCATTATTATCGACAATGTTTCGCCATTTTTTTGGTAGATCCATGATCCCATCGGTGAAAAACTTCTGTGGTTTCTGGTCGAAAAACTGAATCAAGTAGTTTCCACAGGCTTCTTTTGAAACCAACTTAATTCCATTGAGAGAGTTCTGCAGAGATCGAAACAGATGATAGTCAGAGGGTGCTATATCCGGACTGTAAGGTGGGTGCATCAAAACTTCCCAACCAAACTCTCTCAATTTTTGACGGGTCATCAAAGAAGTGTGTGGTCGGGCGTTGTCATGATGGAAGACAACACCTTTCCTATTAATCAATTCGGGCCGTTTTCTTTCAATCGCCTGGCGTAATCTCTCTAGTTGTGCACAGTAGAGTTGAGAATCAATCGTCTGACCAGTTGGAAGTAGCTCATAGTGGACGATTCCCCTCCAGTCCCACCATACACACAGCATCACTTTTTTTGGCGTCAATGTTGGCTTAGCGAACGCTTGTGACGGCTCACCATCCTTTATCCACGATCTTTTACGCTTCCGATTATCGTACGTAATCCATTTTTCATCTCCGGTTATTAAACGTTTCAGAAACGGCTCGATTTCATTCCGTTTCAGCAGCGCATCGCAGATGTTAATTCGGTCCATCATGTTTTTCACGCTCAACTCATGAGGAACCCATACGTCAAGCTTTTTTTTGTAACCAGCTTTGTGTAAATGGTTCAAAACAGTTTTGTGGTCAATGCCTAGCTCCATGCCAATATCGACACTGCTGATATGCTTATCTTGTTGGACTTTTTCAAGAATTTCATCAGATTTTTCAGTGATTGGACGACCGGAGCGTGACTCATCTTTCACATTGAAATTTCCAGAACGAAAGCGAGCGAACCATTTCCGCGCAACAGATTTCGATAAAGTACCTTCACCGTACACAGCACAAATTTTATCACAAGCCTGCGCAGCGTTCTTCCCCTTATCATAATAATATTGCAGAATATAGCGAAATTTCTCATTATTCTTCTCCATTTTCAAGTGCGAATAACTTTCCAACCACCGCACCGATTACAATGTTTCTACGCTCAAACTAACGTTCGGAAGGTCATCTAAAAAACGAGCCGTCGGTGGTGTCGCTGTGACTTGTTGTTCTTTAGTTATCGGCAACCAATGCCATCTATCGGGAAAAACGCCACGAACTTTTTCCCAGACCCCCAATATATATATATATATATATATATATATATATATATATATAAAATCACAAAAACTTTTAACAAGATCGGTCGACAAGAAGTAGTTTTCGAACGGTGGGCATAGACGAAGTTCTTCTCGCGGTCGGAGGACACGAGTGTAGAAAGGAGTGTACTAAATCAAAGAATTGATAGACAGAAAAGGAAATCTTGTGGGGAGAACAAAATGCTTAGAAATCAAGTTAGAACATAATGAAAAAAAAAGAAAAGGAGAAAAATGTAGTCATTGCGGGCGTAAAACTTCAAAAAGAATCGTTAAAGTGAACATTAATATATGTAGTTTAAAATACTACCGAAAATAGAAAGAAAAGAAGAAGCAAAATTTTATGTAAGCAAAAAGTAGACACCGTACGTAATAATTAAATTTGAAAACTGACAATAGAATTAAATTGAACTGGTATCAAAAACCCACGGCTTCTGGCAGATTCATTAATTATCGTTCTCACCACCCCAATTCCCAAAAATTTAATACTATAATATCCATGAGAAACCGAATCCTTCACATCTCGCATCCAGAATTCATAAAAGAAAACTTGAACCACTTATTAAAAATTTTCATCAACAACGGTTTTCCTAAACGTCTACTAAAACACTTGATATTTAGTAAAAACAACAATTTTTATGATGGACCGCAAGATGATAAGTTACATTCAGAAAGTAAATACAAAAAGTTACCATATGTTGAGCCATTAACTAATCAGTTAATTAAAATATTAAGTAGCACCAATATCTCTAGCACAATAGTGAAATACAATGTTAAAAAAATTAAAGATATCTTCACAAAAGTCAAAGACAAAATACCCTTGTGGTCAAAGTCGAATGTGGTGTATAGACTATCTTGCAAAGACTGCTCTGGATGTTACATAGGTCACACATCACAATCTATAAAACAAAGGGTGACTCAGCACATGAGTGATTGCAAACTAGGTAAGAACTCGTGTGCCTTGGCCACACATGTAAAAAATAAAGATCACAATTTCGATTTTAATAATCCGGTCATTTTAGAGATAGAGAGTAATTACAAGAAAAGAATATTCTTGGAAATGGCTCACATCTGTAAACATCCTAACACCATTAATTATAAATCTGATATAAACCAATTAAGTACTATTTATTGTAATTTAATAGAATGAAAATCAGTTCACACGGATCAATTCTTCACCACATTAATATATTTTTTGTTTTTGTTATGCACGTCGTATATTAGTTCTTTTAAAATCTAGCATTTTTGGGGAAAAAAAGAAAAAAAGGTTCCCCCTTTTCACA
The DNA here is from genome assembly GCA_031893035.1 of Dermolepida albohirtum. Taxonomy (NCBI): domain Eukaryota; kingdom Metazoa; phylum Arthropoda; class Insecta; order Coleoptera; family Scarabaeidae; genus Dermolepida; species Dermolepida albohirtum. Next base: position 23,358 of record JAVIWB010004998.1, read on the forward strand.
CGTAAAATGATTTAGTTTCAAATATAAATTATTTGTGTAACATGCTCTGACCTTTACTTACCACTGACGCTAGTACAATAGTTTATAACTTTATTTATTAGTATTTAGTATGACAAACCACATTTTAATGTTTTTAAAGAATTTTTTAAATTAATCTAGTTTTTGTAATATAAAGATAATAATTGTGAGCATGATTAAAATATTGTACATGTTATTGTTTTTTAGAACTCCTGAGGAAGCTATAAATTTATAGCGAAATATAGAGGATAAAACAAATGATTGTTTTTTAATTTTTTAATTTTCTTAACAGTTGACCGAATACCCGACGAATTTCATTGATTTGGATTATCTTATAACGGTCGACCAAAACTTTTAGCTAATTTTATATATATATATTGTATATATACAATATATATATGTATATATGTATATATAGGTAAAAATCAGAAATATTTTCCGATCACGTGATCACTGTCCTATGCAATAAGATGTCGACAGGAAGTGAGGATGTCAAATTAAATACTATATTTATATTACTGTCAGATGCGATAATGTACTATATACCTAACCTGTAAACCTGAAATAACAAATGTAAAAGCTGCCTGCGTAGGTTACTTAAGTGTAAACTTACAAGGACGAGGAAATAAATATGATAAATTAGCTGTTAGAACAATAACAAATACCAGCGGAAAAATAAAAGGAATATAACAATTTCAGAACCGTAGAAAAGACAAACTTCATAAATCAAAAATCAAAACATTATTTTATCTGCATTGTACGTGACATATGTGTGCATAATACACATGCTCTGCATACGTCTGTTTTTACTTCTTCACGATTTCTCGACAAGACGTTGCGCGTAACTCTATTAGAAAACCTTTTGCAGCCTTTCTTTCTTCAGCACATGTGACTACCGATGAATTAGACAAATGCCGGTATACCATATGCTGGTATTTTGCAACGTTATTACACCAGCAAACTCTATTGGTTCAATAATACAAAGAACATGAACTAATTGTTTATTTCTTATGTCGCTAGATTTTCAAATTCAATCCGCATGTATAAATACATAAGTACATATATATATATATATATATATATATATATATATATATATATATATGTATACGTACATACATACAATTATAATATTGGGTCTGGGAAAAAGTTCGTGGCGTTTTTTCAGTAAAATTCAACTGGTCCCCGCATGGCGCGTGGACGAATTCATTTAAACCGAATATGCTCCATTATTATCGACAATGTTTCGCCATTTTTTTGGTAGATCCATGATCCCATCGGTGAAAAACTTCTGTGGTTTCTGGTCGAAAAACTGAATCAAGTAGTTTTCACAGGCTTCTTTTGAAACCAACTTAATTCCATTGAGAGAGTTCTGCAGAGATCGAAACAGATGATAGTCAGAGGGTGCTATATCCGGACTGTAAGGTGGGTGCATCAAAACTTCCCAACCAAACTCTCTCAATTTTTGACGAGTCATCAAAGAAGTGTGTGGTCGGGCGTTGTCATGATGGAAGACAACACCTTTCCTATTAATCAATTCGGGCCGTTTTCTTTCAATCGCCTGGCGTAATCTCTCTAGTTGTGCACAGTAGAGTTGAGAATCAATCGTCTGACCAGTTGGAAGTAGCTCGTAGTGGACGATTCCCCTCCAGTCCCACCATACACACAGCATCACTTTTTTTGGCGTCAATGTTGGCTTAGCGAACGCTTGTGACGGCTCACCATCCTTTATCCACGATCTTTTACGCTTCCGATTATCGTACGTAATCCATTTTTCATCTCCGGTTATTAAACGTTTCAGAAACGGCTCGATTTCATTCCGTTTCAGCAGCGCATCGCAGATGTTAATTCGGTCCATCATGTTTTTCACGCTCAACTCATGATGAACCCATACGTCAAGCTTTTTTTTTGTAACCAGCTTTGTGTAAATGGTTCAAAACAGTTTTGTGGTCAATGCCTAGCTCCATGCCAATATCGACACTGCTGATATGCTTATCTTGTTGGACTTTTTCAAGAATTTCATCAGATTTTTCAGTGATTGGACGACCGGAGCGTGACTCATCTTTCACATTGAAATTTCCAGAACGAAAGCAAGCGAACCATTTCCGCGCAACAGATTTCGATAAAGTACCTTCACCGTACACAGCACAAATTTTATCACAAGCCTGCGCAGCGTTCTTCCCCTTATCATAATAATATTGCAGAATATAGCGAAATTTCTCATTATTCTTCTCCATTTTCAAGTGCGAATAACTTTCCAACCACTGCACCGATTACAATGTTTCTACGCTTAAACTAACGTTCGGAAGGTCATCTAAAAAACGAGCCGTCGGTGGTGTCGCTGTGACTTGTTGTTCTTTAGTTATCGGCAACCAATGCCATCTATCGGGAAAAACGCCACGAACTTTTTCCCAGACCCAATATATGTAAATATATACGAAATGAAAAATTAGTTTATATTCTTGGAATGTGGTCAGATTTTGAAATTCAACCCATCTTAGCAGAAAATTAAAAGGAAATATTGTCAATGACAGAAACTGTTTAGAAAATTTATCAAAAATATATCAGAAGAAAATAAATCATAAGTAGGTATATATGAATTATTTTCCACCTAAATTTTTAATAGTAATAAAGTTTTCTCCTTCCTTTTTTCTTTTTTTAAAAATTGATTAAAATCTTAGAAAGTTGTTTTAATTTTTCACAAATTATGGTAAAACAATATACAATACAAAATAACTTATTTTTATAAATTACGTATCAATATGAAAAAAATGAAGACGAGTGAAAAGAAGGGAAGAAGAAGCAAAAAAATCCATATGCACATTTTCACTATCGAGATTCATTTGACTAAGTACGACAAAATGTATTGTAGAAACATAACACTTCGCCGAAGTAGTTAATATAGAAACAAGAAAAAGAATTGATTATTATTAAGTTTATTTATTTTCTTTCATTAAAAAGGAAAGGCTTTTTGTTGATGAATTATAGTTTCCAATACATACTAAACTACAATAATTATAACTTCTGTATATCTTTTTTTATATAAAATAACAATGTACTCAAAATTCCATTTTTTTCAGTACCCGTTATGTACAGTTAATTGATATGGTGTTTATGAATAAGACAAAATAATTGTCAAAACATCAATTTTGTTTTAATATATTGATCTTCCGCTCAAAATGATTTTGGGAATTTCAAAATTTAGTCAATACTAAAAATACAAACCAATTTTTTATTTCTTATTGTCATTTTTAGGCACAAGAATATACACTATATATATATATAGGTTCTCGTTTGGCCCGCGTCGTAGATGCTGTTTAGTCCTGAAAGAAACTTCTTGACAGAGGTTTCAATGATATTCATTCTTCATTCTCTAGGTCTACTTAGACTTCTACGGCGCAAATGCTTTCATCTGTTTCACAGTCGACTTTTCTAACGATGGTGAAAATTGATCACTTATTAGTTGTGGCTCGACACCAGTCCCGGCGTAACTCTAGGCCTTTTTGCCAGATGTGGAGCGGAGACGTCACAGCCCTATCGGTATCAAGCGCCAAGAGTCACCCGTAGTCGTGCCAAGATTGATCTCCCAATCCATGGTCGCTAGTAGAAAAGTTGAACCTTATAACGGAAGAAAGCATTTGCGCCATAGAGAAGAGACTAAGAAAACCTAGAAAATGAAATCATCGATACCTTGATAAGAAGGATGTTCTTCTCGGGACCAACTACCACCTAGAGCGCGAGTCACCTCGAAGAAAATGACATCTCTCGTACAGCTCTACCAGCACTACCGGCTGTACTAGCCATTGCAAAAACATCTGTTTCTCGCACCTTCTACATCCAAATTAATTGAAAATAAATGCCATATCTTACAAAAAAGTCAAGGTAAAAAAAGTATAAATTTAAGGAATAATATAGTATATGAAATTTAAGCAAGTTTACAGTCAATATAGTGTAAAGTTCGAAATAAATAAAACCAAGCGTTAGCAATATTAAAGGAAGAGATGACTATCAAATAGTGAACAATTTGAATTCTAAAATTTATCTAATCCTCTTAAGAATCTAACATTGCAAACCCAAAAAAAGGAATGAACAATAATTATTAAAAATAAAAGTCTAGAGTCCTCTTAACTCTTACTCTTACTTATTTGGTTGTAATAGGAAGTGTGCAAAAGCCGGAAATTGAAATTCGAGTTTACTGTTTGAGACGTATGCCTTGGATGCATTATGTCACGGGAAATTCAAGTATTAAATTTTTAATGTATTACAATACGTAACAACATAACTAACCTGGTATATCGGATTCTCCGTTTAACTCAGTTACAGCTGTAAAATAATATAAATAAATTGGATTTGAAGCTGTTTTCTGTTGCTCTACAGATGCTCTGTAATGCGGAAAAGCGAAAGCAAAATCCGTATATAAATTAATATCGCCAGTAATATTATCTCTAGACGATTCTCCTCCGCCATAATAAAAGTCTCTAAGTCTCTGCAATATATCCTGTTCCGCTGCTGAACCAGGTTCGATGTTTAACTCTGTAGGAATATATCGAGTAAGGTCTGGTACCAAAGGAGATACACCATCGTCTGCTATTTCCGAGAAAATTAATGTACCTTCAGCATCATTAAAACCATGTAAGAAAGGTACTTGATTAAAATCTCCTGATCTGATAATTTCCATTGCTTCTCTTTCTATGAATGTTGATTGATTGGATGATATTTCCACCTTAGGTAAACTAAAAAGGTCATGGTCTACATTTAATGCCTAAAAATGATGTGCTAACCTGTATATCAAAATAATTAATAATTATTCAGTAGTTTATTACGTTTTCAGCTATTATTAAACTCCATACTGAAGCTTCTTGCAGTGAAGTCAACATTTCGTTCCAATTTTGAGTTGAGATTCCTAATTGCTCAGCCAGCATAACCGCTGTATTTCTAATATCAATGAAAACTAGAGGACTTATGCCGACACCACTCTCTGCAATTGCCTTATGGAATAGTCCTATAAAAATAGTTTTAAAGTATTAACGTCGTATGTTCCTGTAATAGTAATTCTACCATTTGACATTGGTGATAATAAAAGTAAATGAACACTCATGGCTCCAGCACTTTCACCAAATATCAGTACATTATTGGGATCACCTCCGAAGTACTCGATGTTTTCTTGCACCCATTGAAGGGCAAGTACTTGATCTTTCAAACCCGCATTGCCGGTAACTCCCAAATCCGGATCGTCCAAACTTAGAAAACCTGAAACATAGATAAAATTGTTTAGTTATATAGTTATATACACCTATTACTAATGATTTGTATTATATATATATATATATATATATATATATATATATATATAAATATATATAATGTATTTTCCCTAATTTATTTTGTACGGCCTAAGATTAGGTAGCGTTGGATCGTCTACTACAAATTGTCGTTTTTTGACACATTTACATTTGAAGTGTTTTCGTATTCTTCGATAAGTAGTATTTTAGAAAAATTTGTTGCTTCCCAATGTATATTTGATTATAAATAATAATAGGTAACTAATCATCAATCGATAGCGCCAGGGCTATTGCAATAATCGAGAATGGATGAATTTACATTGGAACTGCTCGAGCATTTGATAGATTCAAATCAATAACCCATCATAGTATTAGACCTTGATAGACTGGAGAGTATATGAGAAGACAAGAGCAAGTCAGAAAATGCAAAACAATGGAAGTATAACATTGCAAATCCCACGAAACAGACATTGAACTGCAATTTAATACAGAAACGAAGTATGTGGAATCAGAGTAAGTGAGCATTCACGCAAGAAAAAACCGAAAGATGTTGGTTTGAAGTTGTATGTATCAATAAAAGTCCCTAAACTCCAAAGATGTTATCAAGTGGCGCAATTAAACGTTACTCGCGAACACAAGAATTAAAATTTTAATCAATGAAGGAAGTGGATTTTGTTCACGGATAAGAGCCGATTCTGTATATTCTTCATTGACGGTAGGCAAAAACTGTATTAATGTCAATGAGAATGAAATGCACATTTTAATTTTATTCCTACTAGTTCTTTTGGTAGAGACTAAATTATGGCGTGGAGCCCACACAGAATTTAAATGCAAATAGATACATTATGTATACTGTATAATCATAGTACATTTTGCATCATTTATAGAGCAAAATGTCGTCTTCATGCAAGACATACTTAGCCGCACGTCGTTCACTGTGTAATTGACATAACAGAATTAACTAACCAGCATGTTCTCTAGACCTGAATCCAATTGAACATATCTGGGACATGCTAGACAGATGACTTAAGGCACAAATTCCTACTGTCTAAAACACAAGACAACTGATAGTTATTTCAATTAAAGAATGAGAGAGGCTGCCTTAAAATGATCGATGGAGTTAAAAGAAGTATGGCAAAACGTAGTGAAAACGATTCTTTTTGTTTAATGTTATTAACACTGTTAAAAATGCCAGAAAAATATTACAAAATCAGCGTCAGTTACGTATTTTAACTCCGTATTACGGAATTTCCCAGAAATTGTTAAAAAGCCATTTAAAAAATATTCCACGTACGATGCTGGTTCCGAAAAGAACCTTCAGCTACTCGAAGTTTTAATGACCTCTTTCTTACTTTCTTTTTCTTGTGTTGGCATGTGAGTGTAGTTTGCTATTCATAAGGCGCAACTCCTCTCTGTAGTGAAAACATTTGTCGCCAGGTCACTAGAACTAGCCTACACCGAACACGTTGCAAAAGAAACCGAGAATATTCGCAACTCATTGTTGTCGAACGGATATCATACCCAGAAAATTAACAAAGATAGAATCTTTAGAATATTATGGAAATACGACATAGAAATAATATTCACTACAGACAGAAAGTTAGACACATTCCTGAAATTATAAAGATAGAATTCTCTTGGAAAACAAATGCGCTTATAAAATACCTTGCGTAGACTGTGAAAGAACATACGTAGCCAGACAAACAGAAGAATTTTGAATGAAAGACAAGCTTGCTATAAGGAACAAACAAGTGAAAACATCTCTAGTCCAGCACACGATAACTACATATTATAAAATGAATCTCCATGAAACAACAATCGTAAAATACAGGCATTATAATGCTAGAATAACAAAAGAAGCGATTGACGTCCAAATGAAGAAACGGTCCTTTCAATTATATCTTATACAATATGGATAGATGGGGCACAGAAACGAGAAAGCTATACGAAAAATATAGATTAACGAAATACGTATACTAAGAAAAATATCGTATCATACAAGAAACTATCGTCCATATCAAAGAATGGTATACAATATCTTGCTATTTTTATTATATTTAATGGATATTAAGACGACAACATAAGGGATGGTGTTTTAACACAGTGATGTAAAATGGTGAAAATAAATTGTATATGAATAAAAAGTAGGGAAAACGTAAAGTGTGTGCTAAGTACCTCAAGTATACTGTGTTACTAGTAAAGTGCAATAACGTAAAAGAAAAAAATTGGAAAAAATAATATTGATGTTTATAATATTTGCATTACCAATCCAGTTGAGAAAAGGTTTTGAAAGATACCAAAAAATTTGAAAATTATAAGCAACATTTTCATGTTGAAATTATTAATTTAATAATCCACTTAGCATATTTTCCAGTTCGTTGCAGTAAGCGTTAATATCATTCAAGCTTTTTTCATAAAAATATGATCCCAATATTTTCATACCAAAATATGCTACGCTATACTTTCATAGAAAAGACACTTTGATCTGGCATTTTCCCAATGAAGTGAAAATTAGCTCTCGAATAATACAGATTATTGTTTGCGTCTCCCAAAAACCATAGAACAAATAACATCTTTCCTTATCTAGAGCTTGAGATGTATTACTAACTCTGTATTTAAATGGTCTGTATTGACTACGTGTTGAAATTAAATAAGCTTTTTATGTGGAAACAGAACATTCACTTACAATTTTACGACTAGATATCGTGAATTTATAGTTTGCATAAGCTAAAACATGTTCTTCATCTTGCGGTTTGAATTTGTTTTTCAATTGTATAGTTTTTGTAAACGATTTATACATTTTCAAATTATTTTCTAACTTGGAAAATAATCGGATCTGGCTGCCTCTTTTTAATATAGCGTGGATAATAATCGTTAGCGTCAGTATTAGAGCGTTTTAAATCATCTAATGGCTTCAGTTCCTGTGTTATTTGAACCTTATATGCCTTCAGAGCTAAATCCTTGTGTAAAATGCGCCATGCTGTTGATCCACTAAGTCCAAGTTGTTGTGAACGTCGTTTAATGGACATTTCAGGATCTTCAGCAACCCTTTCACGAACCAAACCAATATTTTCTTGGGAACGACCACTACGACTGTATTTTTCACTTTTATGATCTTCCACGGAACCGGTCTCTTGAAATTTTTTAACAATTCGACCAATAGTGCTTTCAGATGTACGATTATGTAAACCATAAAATTCTCGTAATTTTGTAGAAACTCTTTTCACAGAACGCTGATTTTCATAAAATAATTCAACAATTTGAACGCGTTGTTGTACCGTGTACGAAGCCATTTTTATATATGTCATACATCACACTGTTTAAACGCCCACATACCCAGACAAATTCAGTGCGCAATCTACATTTTACTTATTCTTAAAAAAACCGCGCAATTTGAAACACCTTTATAATGTTTTGTACTTCTTAAATCTTTGACGAAAAACACGCTTTAGTAAAGATTTCAGAGAAAGGAAGAAATAACGTTTTGGAAAAGAGATTACGTAAATATAATAAAATAATGTAATTAAAAAAATTTTAAAAAATTACCCCAAATTCAAAATAAGTAAAGCGAACTTTAAAAAACCGATAACCAATACAAGAAACACAACACACGTTAAGGAAGATTATTTATAAAATTAAATTTAACTGACTCACCGAATACTCCTACTCGATAATTGAGAACGACAACAACTACATCCTTCGTCAACAAAAATTGTGGTCCATAACTCTGCTCTCGTGCATCACCCAACATGAAAGCGCCACCATACATATATACCATAACAGGTTTAAGACTTACCCCATCAGCTGGTAACTAATATTTACTTTTCATTAAATGTTTTGTTTATATATAATATGTATAACTTACTTCAGGTGTATATATATTTAGATATAAGCAATCTTCTTGACCAAGGCCATATATTTGGACGCATTGTGGTAATTCTTGAGTGGCATCTCTTACACCTTCCCAGCCTTCTGCTCGTTCTGCTGTCTTTAATAAAAAAACTTACAGCTCTTATTATCCTTTTCAAATTCCTTAGTTTTGGCATTATTGGCATTTCTCTTCAATAGTACAATATATTTATTTATGAAATATTCTGTCTATTTTTAGCAATGTTTTTTGAATAATTGGATTAAGAATTAAACTAATATCTCTATAAATTAAAATAAGATTAAGTCAAAAAGCGAATAAAAAAATGCATTCTATGTCGGTATTTTAAAAAATTTATTTTTACTGTACAAGTGAGTAGAAGAGATGCGTTAGTCCGAGACCCACCTCCACCTCATGCACCTACGAGAGAATGTTTCAAGCCAGCTAAGCTGCTACGTGCGGATTGCACAGTAGCAAATTGTCGCGGGTCGCGAACGACCGCTCGGAGGAGCTTGGGTAAATCTGGGCAACAACAGAAAGATGCCGGCTACTGTTGCGGAGGTCGGGGTTCGCAAGCTCAGGATTGAGCTAAGATGTAAAAGAAAAGGAAAGGGCGCCAAGAGCAAAATTATGGCTGGTGTTATTTCTATTTTCTCAAGGCCTTAGCTCTATTGGTCCTTGAGTTGACCTGTTTTCCCACCGTAACGTCGGGTATGTTGATTCACACCCAGTGTGTAATTAGCAACTTCAAAATTTATTTTGGACGAGTTGTAGTTAACAAACAACAAAACAAGAAAAAACTCAAGAGTTATCAGGTATTTAAAAGTATTATTATGAGTAATACACTGTAACTATTCAAGCCTCCCCGATATATATATATATATATATATATATATATATATATATATATATATATATATATATAGATTACACTCGGCGCTTATGAATGTATACCTCCAATAACAATTTCGCTTATTTGCATAAATTTACTTAAATTTAGATCATTTACATATGTATCTTATGCCACAAACAACAAATACTCTTAATTTGAATAATTTTGCACAATTTAGAATGTTAAACTAACATGTCCCACAAATATCAAATTCTCTTAATTTTAAATAAATCACGTTATACTAGAATGTTAACTAACATATCCCACGAATATCAAATTCTCTTAATTTTAAATAAACCACGTTATACTAGAATGTTAACCAACATATCCCACGAATATCAAATTCTCTTAATTTTTTGCTCGAGTCGTGGTAAAACAAAAAAAGACACAGATATTTAAGAGGCTACTTAATGCTCCTATCCTCGTGGTACGAATCCCGGAGGGGTTCAGAATCCGTTACAGGAATCCGGTACAAATCTGAAGGATTGGACGTATCTATCACCGGTACTTAGGCGTGCATGCCGGTATTAGAAACCCGGTATACGAGAAGCCCTAAAACAACAATTACGAATAAGGGACTGTACATATAGTTTTAATTAATTGGCAGACACATATCTGTGGATGGTAACGGGCTCTCAAGAGGATTTGCAAATTAAAGGTGAATTATCTCACTAATGAGACTCACATTTGATCAAAAAAAACGAAATCAATTTCAACGTCCAACCTCCTACGAAGTTATGGTTATGCTATCGATATAGATCGTATCGTCTTCGGGGTAAGTACGAAAAGACGAACGGGGGGGCGACGTAAAGCGTGTGCAATGAATGTATTTATTTAAAACGATATTAAAATTTACCATGAATGCGATATCCCAAATATGTACAATATTTCCACAATACATTCTTCGATGACCAGGGGCGTCCCTTCTGTCATATTCGGCAGGGTTATTTTAATAAATAAATTTACGATACGCAAAAATATGTTCTATATATAATATAATTCTTAAAAATAAAAAGAGATTTAAAATCGAAGTCCTAAATAGAATGATGTTGAAATTTTTAATAAATATAGTACATAAACAAAGATAATAAAAGTAGAAGGCACGATGAACGATAAATATTTTTGTTAAATATAATATTCGCAAAAAAAATTAATTATTAAAACGGAAATATAGAAAAAAGCATCAGCTTATTATGTATCGCACCATATTAATTATAATACAAAGTAACAATAACAGTAGATATAAAAATTGCTATGCTCTTCTTTAGAAATAATATGAAAAAGATCATTACAGTTAGTCTATCTTCTTGGTAATGAATAAATGTCTTTTTAAAAGATTGATTTTTATTTCAAAGTACCTAACTGGCACAATCGGTAGAATTCTCGAAAAGACTTTTTAATAAATATGAAAAGGTCTAGTGTGTTTACACTTGTACACTTGTAAACCTAAAAGCACCAAAAACCATCGTGATTTACAAGAAATTTGGACACAGTGCAGTAAGAGACAAGAGATTCAGGACAACATCGCTGGTTTTCAACCGGACGGAAGCCATCATCCCGAAGTTCAACACCTAGATTAAGAAAACGGGGAGAATAAACCATATATCATTGTTTATCATTGTTTGTCAATAATTTTGAAACTTTTATACAAAGAGTGGATAAACCAACTGACCACATAAATAAATTAACTGGCAAGGCCGCGCAAATTTCTTCGATTCGCAATACTACAGTAATTATAGAATTAATAGATTAAATCAGTCAGTAAACGAAACATCTACATCATTCGGAGAACATTGTTTAAATTTATGTAGTTTATTAACAGCTAGAATTAAAATTACGGAACAAAATAATGCATTAAAAGAAAATAAAACACATTTACACCGTGATTTAGTGTTACAAACATTAACCGATTAAAAGAACCAACACGTTTAATTATGCAATGTAGAGATCCTACAACTTTAGAAGACACACTCAGTTGTGTACAAGAAAATTTACATTTTTAACGGTAAAGGATATCGATGCCATTTAATAAGACAAATGTTCCTGATATCCCTCAAATGTTATAACGTCTGCATTTTCCTAATTTCAATCATCTTCTTTCACACAACCTCAACCTATGCAAAATAACTTCCAACAACGATCGTTTTTCCAACAACGATCGTTTTTCCAACAACAACCGCAATTTCTTCAACGACCACAAATATATCCGCAAAAACCACCATTCAAATTTTAAACCGGCTTCGCAAATGATAAAAAATATATTTCACAAACTTTCCCAAGCTCGCCCCTATGGATTGGTCAAATTCACCATGGGGATTCATTAAACGAACAAATCTAAATTACCAGCAGATTTATCAGCCAAATTATAATTCGGATGAATTATTCTATCAAAATGAACCTGGCTTCTATGTACATACCAAAATTCTCCGTAATATTCTAATTACAAAAAATATGAAATTTATCAAATGTTATAGAGAGAATCAAAATTCAATTTCAAGAACAAAAAAATTTTCGGGCACCAGCTCCAAATTTATGTTAGACACCCGACCTACAAAATTATTAATTTCGCCACATATATCTTCAACTTATCATCCACACCTCGCACAAGAAGATAATTTCATTATTCAATCAGCTCATAATGCAAGTCGACATAATTACATCATAGTAAGACTCCTCGCAAATTTTCAAGGAAAACCCCGATTATAGATTCATATATTCGATTTTAATTCGAATGACGACAGTTTAATAGATTTAGATTTACTTCAAAAATTATATGCAAGGAAAAATACAAATTCCAAATTATACAAATAGTCAAGCCACAAGTAAAAAAAATAAAAAATTTTACAAATCCCGCACGATCAGAAAAAGTAATTAAATTGCCAGTCAATGTAAATTCGAGAGACAAATATTTAACATATGCAAAATTAATAACAAATTTTGAAATACCTGGATCTACAGTGAGTGAAGTAAATAACTCGGAGAGCTTTACCACTATTATCAATTCATCTGACGAAAACCACCAAATTGATTTTTATGAACCTGTAGAAAGCAATGGTTTTGACGAAATCACTTCAATATCACAAGAAAATACAAATCTTACTAAAAATCAAATAAAGAAAATTCTAAATAAAAACAGGAAAACTCCATCATATGGATAATGAAGAAAAGGAAGTTGCAAAAATACTTTGTTGTGAACTGTAAATGATAAATATCGACTACCTAATATACATTAACCTTACCTCTATATTCCATCAAGTAGAAGTGGCTAAAGAAGGGGCTCCCGAGTTGTGTCACTAATAACTGAGTTAATTCGATACCGAAACGAACTCTTCGTATTCGTTGATTGAGCTGTACCGCCTCGTTGTAATTAGCGATAATTAGTTATTAAGAATTGTTTGTGTTGTTACTAGTGTTACGCTCCGCATATATAATAATTTTTTTATATCGTTTTTTAGTTAATTTATTTTAAATTAACCACAATTCGATTTTGAATTCTTAAATTATTATTTATTAGACATTCTTTGCGTTATATCCAGATGCGAAATCTTTTTGTTCCGTCACGAACTGTCAGGCTATAATAAAACAAACCGTCATTTTCTAGAAAGTTAAATATCTAGAACTTTTCAAACCTTTTCTTGGAAGTCTTAGTAACTTTACATTGACACGCATTCAATATTAATTCTATTTTTATTAATTTCTAAATGCACTTGGAAATTTAGATATTAATGCTTTTTTTTCACACAGAATACACGTCTATTACTCTGTCTAGATATTTGTCTGCATGGTACCTATATTGATATCACACTTTTAATGTATGCTAATTTTTTAATGCGCCTAATTTCTAGCGTGCATATTCTCTCGTCTCATTGGTTAGTTCAAACATGACTAGCGGCTTACCCTTCAGTTTACCGTTTCTTTTCTTAAAAGCCCCAGCTTGTAAGAAAAAAGAGAGACTTCTATCCTAGCCATGACCAAGGCTACGCACATTCATTCTACGAGCTTGTGCAGTTAAGTTTTACCCGCATATGCAATGTCCACGTGTTCATTTTGCTACCGCAAAATATGCATAGTATCCTGGCCCAGGATATACATATATACACACAATCACACACAAGTACCTCACGTATCGTTCGATACATATTTTAATTTAATCCTTTTAATATTTTATTCCACAGATTGTATCACTCTGTATCATTTTGTAACATTCGAATTACTTTTATTACAGTATTGTCATTACGTTAATTTCGTTTTATCTGTTGCTCTCGATCTTATTAATTATCTTTATTTATATATACTCAAGCTTTAAGAATTAATTTAATTTAGTGAATAAAATTTTAAGGGCAATTCTGTTGTTTTATTTCCACTAATAATTTTTCTTTCAGCTTGGCACACATCCTGGACTTTTGATGCTCATTGTTAACATTTATTAATTATTAACTCCTGCAATTTCTGTTATTTGTATTTATTACAGCGCTCCAGCTAGCCGCACAGGCGCTCGTAATAAATTTACTAACCACAACTTGCAAATAAATATTTACTATTAAATAATATTATCTTTATTATTTATTTAGATTAATTCAGGGGACATTTAACCCCTTAACACATATGTATACATACCAAGCTAGGAGGTAATACTAGGTATATACAAGAAAACAAATTTTTGTTTCTGTAGTTATGAATATTATTTAAATAAATCCATGATTTATTTAGTTCGATCAAATAGTTTTTCTTCAAATAATCCTGCAAAAATATATAAGTGAAGAAGGTGCCAAATTGTTGTTGTGATTTTAAATTTTCGAAAACTCGTTGCGAAATATGACCAAATACGATGGCGTTGCACTGATACAAAAAATATGTGCAATGCGAAACTCTACGTATGTGGGTGCAGATGAAACAAGTATCCTGGAGTCTGCACTTAAATATAATCATTAATCTGATAAGAGTATTGACGGACAAGTTGTTAGTAAAAGCCATTGAGGATGATTCTGAAACACCATCCAAAATAATTTAGAAGGAATAAGTAAGTATTAATAGTTCTAGATATATCACTTAGATTAAGAATATAATTTGCAGAAAAGTAAGTGGGCTTCGGATATTGGATGTGGTGATTTAGTGCATGACAAAGACAAAATATGTATGTTGCACGACGAGATGTTTTATGTACGATACCTAAAAATAGGGATAAAGTTTTTGAGACAGCTGCGAAGTTAAATACTATAAATAAGAATAAAAATGTGATAATTTGGTATGCTGTTTTGGTTTAAAAGGGGTTTGATTGTTTTGTTCTGTTTTACCATGTGCCTGTACTATTTGTATTCCTAACCAACAAAAATACAAATACATATTTCAAATTGTGTCAAAATGCAAATGTAAAATGTAAATCATCAAAATTATGTTTTAACCCTAAAAATGTAATTATGAACTTCGAGCATTTTATTCATAGAGTGGTTTTATGTTTGAATCATCTTCAAATATAATGAGCAGTAGATTTCGTCTGTGCCAAAAGTAGGTGGTTTCTTTTCGTTTAATTATTTAGTAGAATATCTAATGAGTAACGCAATTTTGTGATTATATCCTAGAAAATTATGTATTTAGAAAGGAGAATTTTCACCACAAATTTGGGGGTGTACGACAGAACGCGTCTATAAATACTCTTTCGTTTTTTACGAAAACGTAGTTTCTATTCTCATTATTATTCTATTAAATTTCATAATAAATATTCGAAAGTAAACATTTGTCAAAATTTACCACTCAAAAGAGGCAAAAGTATATTACTTATAAAACAAAAGAATTGAATTAGCAAAGTACCTTAATTACTATTATTTACCGCAGTATTTTATATATAGTTACTTTTCTTAAAAAAAAGTTTTTCGATCAAATATCTTTTCCACACATGTAATTAGAAAACACTATATTATTAATGCATTAGACTAAAAAATAAATCCATAACCATACAGTCACAAACCATAATACTCAATCAAACCGCAATAGCAGAGCGCTTTCATGGCACAACACAAGAATAAAATGAACCAGCCACAAATTTAATCAAGTCTGCTGTTATTTCATATAATAATACCATGCATTCCACTTCAAAATACACACCATTTGAATTACTTCTTAGTCATATCGCAAATCCGAAACAGAATTTTGCAAACATTATAATAAACTCCATAAAGAACGAATGAAACGCCTTTATGACACAATTAAAAACAAAACAAGAATTATAGAAGAAGCATTAATATCGAACACAAATAAAAAACTTTCTTAGTAACCATTTGAAATTGGCCGTTGTTTATTTAAAAACATCAAAAAAAAATAAATTAATAAAATAAATAGACAGAGCCATACAAATTAATTGAAATCTGACAATCATAAATGTCATTTAAAGTATCTTGAAATGCAATTAGAAATAATAATACATACAAATCGATTAAAACACCGCCTGTTTTAGGTGCCTCATCCACTCTAAATTGATGAAAAGGATAGCAATAAAAATCCATGAAATCAAAGATAACTCCAGAATATAAATTAGGTGTTGCCAAGGTCAAAACCAGCACTTAAATTAGTTAATTACATCAATTTAGACAGAGTAATTAAAGAATATAAAACATTATGTGAAGCTAAAAATCAAGCAGAAAAACTGTATACAACGAATATGCATAAGTTTCACTACATAATTTCGCATTTAAGTCAAAAAATTGATAACTTAACCTATTAAAATTCAAGGCAATTAAAAATGAAAACTTGTTTAATTCATTTATTTAATTTAGTGAAAATATACATAAGGAACATAAAAAAAGTAAAAAATTATAAAAAAAAATTCAGGAACTGTGGTTTCGGAGCTGTACCCAAACGGGTATAATGGCTGAAGTAGTATGCTTATTTTTTAGTGTGATATATTTTAAAACACTCTCTTTCTAGACAAAGTGCAACGTCACATTGTTCACACATCCATCTAATTCTACTACGGCATTCGCGGCTTGGGTTTTTTATTCTCTTGGGGAAGTGGTTTCCAGCAATAGTAGCTACACCAAGTGCTAGCGAGCGTTTCGACGTTGGCAGTGTCTGCGTATAATTTCGAAGAGTGTAGCGAACAATATGACGCTGAAACTCTAACAGGTCCATTTGAGGCTTGTTTCCAGTTTTATATAACTTCCACGCATTGACCACAACGGAACTCAACATTGTAGTAAAAAGTGCCATTTCTTTCTTTCCTCGAAATTTAATTTTTTTTTAATTTTTTTAATTGTTCAAGTGGAATATCGTCTTCGCTATCGCTGCCACAAAATACCTCTATTGCCCCTAGCACATCGTATGGTATACGGCCAACTTCAATATTTTCGGCGACACCTTTTTCTTCATCTGTGTTATAATTCGGGCTTGGAGGTATAATAGCAATTTCAAATTCGTGATGATCTTCCTCAGCTTCAACATAATTCAAAGCATAGTTCAAGGTATTGAAAAGTCTGCCGTAAAAACTTGACGTATTTATAGTAGGAAATTCCATTTTTTTGTGGGGAAAAATCTTAAAAAAATGCATACCCAATAAGCCATTGTACACAATTGGGTACACCAATTTTTCTACTCACCCAGCGTCGTTCCAATTAGTTTCTTATCTTTCACCTTTTTATAAATTGGAAACACAGTTATTCCCCTATGCAAAACTATAACAAACACTTATTGTAATAAAAAGGTTTTACTCCACGCAGCTGAATAATTACTGACCTAGCTAATATTTGCAAAATTAACGCAAAGGTATTAAAACTAAACAAAATATACAGTAACGGTACTATTTCTAAACACTTTGTTATTGTGTGCTTTTTAAACACATTATGTTGAATTCAAAACCAAAAGAAACGTTGTGTAATTTCACTTCTCGTAAAATTAATGCATATTTAAACATTGCCTTTTTTCTGTACTTAAGTAGGTACAATGGCTAGGAATGGGTTGAACGAACAAATAATTCCGAAATACAAAGTTCAAAAGCGAGATATCATTAATAGACAATAAGAACTTATCAGCAAAATAGCAAAATAAGAATATTGTCTTCGTTTTTGAGCGTTCTTGAAGCACCAAACTAGTGGTGCTTCAAGCATCAGTAGTTTCGAAAACTATACATAACCTTTATCACATATATTCATTTCCAATAATCCCGAAGAATAGCAACAGCATCTGTGGTATAAAAACAATTATACCAAGAGAAACTGAATACAAAATGCAGCTGCATAAAACTGAACTCCATGACATTTACATTAACTTCTTATGAATAGACTTATCTGGGAAAAAACACAATAAAAAGTGTGTATATCGAGGCGAAGAAATAGACCAGCACGAATGCATATGTATCGAGTACGGTTTAGAGTGTTATATGACTAGTTTACTTCACATTTACTCTCTCATGTTCAAGTCTTGCTAATTAATAATAACTATTGATTGTTGATTATTAATCCTAACAATCGAAAGTTAGGAATGTCTAGTTATTATTCTCTGTAGATTCATATGTAGATATTGGCATGAATGTTCAATAACTACCGCAAAAGGTTGAGATTATAAATCACAACTTACTTTTGCTCTATATTTTTAGGTCGCTGTAACACTACCAACTAAAAAAGCTTTTGTATATTTAAAAACAACCTACAATAATACGCGTTGTGAACTCCAGCACTGCATTTGCGTACTGTTTTCTATAAAATATTTAATTTTGTTGCATAATCAAAATTATTCTACCAATTTAAAGGCCTAGGGTAATATAATGATTTGGTACAAAACTTTTTATGTCAATTATCATATCAATAGATTGAATGCAACATTAGTAAAATACAGTAAATTAAATTCAAGTAAAAAATTTTGATCTAAACAATTAAATCATTACATATACACAAAAACGTATATTTATATATACATTACTCATAAAATCGTATTATCAGAATAGTTATCTTATAAATTAATTCGAAATTCTAATTAATTATTAATGAATATAATTGTCAAAGAATATTTTTAAATTTATGAGCATCACTATATCTACCCGAATACAAATCTTCCGAAAATAAGGTGTTTTTGTACTATTATGTTATTAATCATAGACATGCTCTGACTGCCAACGTTTTGTTTTCATTGTGTAAAGACCATCCTACATGAACTCAGCAGATATATTTTCGTGTACATTGTTAACTTTTATGTGGTAGTAACTGCTTATACATACATACATAGTATATTGTTATGAAATAAATTTTCGAAATACGTCTAGATAAAATTTAATACTTTCTTGTATAAAACTTTGAATTTACTTATCTATATTTTGTACTATTATGCTCAATGTCTTTATTTTTAGAGCACAATAAGACACTGTCCACAGGGTACTGGGACTAAAATTTGGTGTGTACAAAGGGTAGTAGGAAAGTTTTGCAATACAGCTTTCTTTATTTTTTTCAAAGTAATTTCCTCTACACTTAATATACCTCTCCATCCTCCGAAACCAATATTTAAACCAGTTCTGTCAAGTTTCACTAGGGAGTAAAGCACACTCGTTGTCCCAAGCCCGCAGAAGGTCCTCATCACTGGAAATCCGCCTCCCTTTTAGCTTCATTTTCACATGCGGGAACAATGTAAAGTCGCAGGGAGCAAGATCTGGATCGTAGGGAGGGTGCTCGAGAAGTTGCAATCGTATCGTGGTCAAATATTCGGTGCAGGCTTTGGCGCGGTGAGCTGGAGCATTATCGTGATGGAGGAACCAGGTGTCCATTCTTAATTTTGGCCGAAGGTTCTTCATAGATCCAATGACTTTAGGCAGGCACTGTTCAGTATACCACTTAGCTGTGACTGTCTTCTGTGTGTCCAAAACGACGCGATCCACAATTCCACTCGATTTGAAAAATACAGCTATCATTTTCTTCTTTACAGATCGGGAATCTTTAACAACTACAGGCGTGTCCTCATCATCAAAGAGCCAAACTTTGTTTTGAGCTTTGGTCGGCACATCGTAATAGTACAGCCAAGTCTCGTCACCTGTCACGATGTTGTTCACATACCGAGATTGTCCCTTATTAAACTTTTTTAGCATATCCCGGCACCAAGTCACGCGTCGTGTCATCTGCTCTTCAGTCAGTCGATGCGGCACCCAGAGAGAACAAAATTTCTTCACGTGCAAATGATCATGCAGAATCGAACGAATTGCTTGTGCATTTAGGCCTGAAGTACCCTCTATCTGTTGGTAGATCACTCGCCTGTCCTCGCCAAGCATTTTCCTCACACAACTGACGTTCGTGGCCTTCCTGGCCTCTCAGCATCCTACACAGTTAAATTTCCCCTTTGGAATTCTCTATACCATCTGAATATCGTTGTGCGATGTGGACAAACATCACCTAGTGCAAGAGTCACATTTTACACTCTCACTGCTAATGAATAACTGGGCTTATCGACATGGCGCGGCGGCTACTATGTACGTATGAACATGTCTCAACATGCAGCAACAAGCAGTTTCCTACGATTCATTGTTGCGTCATATTGCAAAACTTTCCTAGCAACCTTTGTATGATGATTAGGTTTGTCATTTGTCCTGGCGCAAAAGGTTAGGATCCATTATGTGAAATACGAACTAGTGAAGCGAATATTTTCGTAAATTGTCGATCGTCTCGAACAATGCGTATGCATATCATTATGCAAGTAGTTGGCTTGGCAATGTAATTTGTTTTTTGTTTTATATAAATATATAATTATGTATGTCGAACGTGTGGAAGAGAACAAAGCGACCATAAAACGGCCAAGAAATACATCAGACTTTCTAATTTATTTTGTAGGTTTCACGAGAATATGTAAAGTTTGCTGTAAACCACTGGTGTGCTGAGACAAATACGACTGTAGAGAACATATTAATAATAAAAAGCACAGAATAAAAAAAAAATGGCTTGCCACCAACGTCAAATTCATGCTAGATTTACTTTTAATGACCGCATCATACGGTTTACCGCTAAATTGACTGAATAAAAAACAGCTTCGATTCATCTGGCATAAATACAATTCCAACTGGAGGCTACCATCTCGGACAATGTTGGATAGCTATTTGCCATCTACGCGAAGAAATCGAAAGTAGAATTAAAACATTAATGACGACGAATTGGTTTTGCGTTGCTAAGACGACAGATCGTAAAAAAATTCTATTGCAAATATAGTACAACAATATATAGTACGTGTATTGCAATCCTTTAAACTGACGTTTACAATTTTATTAGCTGGCAAAAGGTTAGAAAAATGTATAGGTGAAGTGATTACGAGGCTAGTGTTGGATATGCTACAAAATTTCAACTTTCAACCAATCAACTGTTGATGTTTATGACTGATGATGCCGTGACAATGCGTTTTGTAGGCAGATCTCTTAAAGACTGTCAGAGATTTTTACAATGTGACGTGTAAAGTTCATGTTTTACATCTTGTGGCACCAACTATTCGAGAATGTTTGCCAGATGTAGATGCATTAATAGCAAATACTAAAAAAGTATTATATTTCTCAAATCTCTAAAATTTTTATTATTCTCAGTACTTCCAACAAGTTAAATCTACGACTCTAGGATTCAATCCTGATGAAACTGCAGCTACTAAGGAAAGTCAGATAAGATTTCAAGATATTTTCGTTCAGATTTAAAGATTTTGTACAACGATTATAAAAGATTATTTAACGTTAAAGAAAAATTGTAAAATAGTGTGTTGTCGTTAGTGGAGTCAGTGCAAATAGTGAACGATGTACACACTGGTAACATGCTACAAGTAACATAAAAAATATGAGTGTTCTAAAAACTACGAGAGCGTTATAAACAAAGATTCTGATTTTGACAAATATGGAAACATACCTATCCCAAGCAGCACAATTACTATTTGGGAACGTAATTACGACTACTAAAATGACTTTAAAGTGTCCCGCGACACTACACGGGAACGAAAAAACGACGTTCCTATTACTACATTACTGCCAAAATGGGGAATAATTTCGTGGTAATATTTACAGATCCGCCTCGGTAACGGTTACGGTCGCCGAAACGTGACAGGGTAGTTCCCGCGACTACCAAGTAGTGTTTATATTGGGTCTGGGAAAAAGTTCGTGGCGTTTTTTCAGTAAAATTCAACTGGTCCCCGCATGGCGCGTGGACGAATTCATTTAAACCGAATATGCTCCATTATTATCGACAATGTTTCGCCATTTTTTTGGTAGATCCATGATCCCATCGGTGAAAAACTTCTGTGGTTTCTGGTCGAAAAACTGAATCAAGTAGTTTTCACAGGCTTCTTTTGAAACCAACTTAATTCCATTGAGAGAGTTCTGCAGAGATCGAAACAGATGATAGTCAGAGGGTGCTATATCCGGACTGTAAGGTGGGTGCATCAAAACTTCCCAACCAAACTCTCTCAATTTTTGACGGGTCATCAAAGAAGTGTGTGGTCGGGCGTTGTCATGATGGAAGACAACACCTTTCCTATTAATCAATTCGGGCCGTTTTCTTTCAATCGCCTGGCATAATCTCTCTAGCTGTGCACAGTAGAGTTGAGAATCAATCGTCTGACCAGTTGGAAGTAGCTCGTAGTGGACGATTCCCCTCCAGTCCCACTATACACACAGCATCACTTTTTTTGGCGTCAATGTTGGCTTAGCGAACGCTTGTGACGGCTCACCATCCTTTATCCACGATCTTTTACGCTTCCGATTATCGTACGTAATCCATTTTTCATCTCCGGTTATTAAACGTTTCAGAAACGGCTCGATTTCATTCCGTTTCAGCAGCGCATCGCAGATGTTAATTCGGTCCATCATGTTTTTCACGCTCAACTCATGAGGAACCCATACGTCAAGCTTTTTTTTGTAACCAGCTTTGTGTAAATGGTTCAAAACAGTTTTGTGGTCAATGCCTAGCTCCATGCCAATATCGACACTGCTGATATGCTTATCTTGTTGGACTTTTTCAAGAATTTCATCAGATTTTTCAGTGATTGGACGACCGTGAGCGTGACTCATCTTTCACATTGAAATTTCCAGAACGAAAGCGAGCGAACCATTTCCGCGCAACAGATTTCGATAAAGTACCTTCACCGTACACAGCACAAATTTTATCACAAGCCTTCGCAGCGTTCTTCCCCTTATCATAATAATATTGCAGAATATAGCGAAATTTCTCATTATTCTTCTCCATTTTCAAGTGCGAATAACTTTCCAACCACTGCACCGATTACAATGTTTCTACGCTCAAACTAACGTTCGGAAGGTCATCTAAAAAACGAGCCGTCGGTGGTGTCGCTGTGACTTGTTGTTCTTTAGTTATCGGCAACCAATGCCATCTATCGGGAAAAACGCCACGAACTTTTTCCCAGACCCAATATTTGACGTATATATTTCTCTCTTTCTCTTTCAACTTATCTTCTTAGATTTATTATTATTGTATACACATAAAGCCACTGTGTATAAAACGAAATGTTATGCGAATTGAAGATGAAAAGGTGTAGGTATTGTAAAATGAAATGATAACAAAATATTTAGATAAGTTATTATATAATAACTTTATACTGAAATATTTTGTTATTTATTCGTTTAAAGTTTAAACGAAAGCAAGTTTACTGCAAAATGTAGGCATTATACCTCTAAATTTTTTATGCGCCCTTATAATTTTAATTTTTAGTAAATTTTTATTTAGAAATTTTTTTTTTATATTTTTCAATCCTGTCTTGAAATTTATATAAAATTATATTATCTTGATTTATTATATTGAAATAAGTTATTATTCGATATTTTTGATAAAACTGCTAATTTACCTGTAAATAATTTTATATGATTCATGTAATTTTTTAATTTTCATTTCACGGAAACATAACCTAACATTTTACGGATTACCGATCCGCTGTCACAATTCACGTAACAATATGGCGGTTCTCTATCATAAACATATATTACTTTGAAAACCCAGGGAGTAATATCTACTTCATAGTAATTTCTAATAGTAATGTCCACTTAGAAGTAAATTTACAACATAAAGTTATTTTTTCGGGTGAAGGAAACGTTATTTTGACTTACGAATATTACTTATAAGTCGCCCACTATTAGGGGAAATTTTAAGTCTTTATAACGTATTAAAAACTTCAAAATTTACTTCAAAGGAATTACTACTTTATAGTCGTACTTTAGTGATATGAATTGGTAAATTTGACTGTCGTAGTTTACTACAAAGTCTTGGTAACTTCAAAGTTATTTTATTAGGAAAAGTGAAGTCGCTAAAACCAGTGAATTGACTTTGAAGTTATCATACTACAAGGTAACAAATTGTAGTAGAAACGTCGATCCGGCTACTGTAAATTTGGTAAATAAAGTAATTTAGACCAAAAAGTATTATTTATAGTAGTAATCACGTTTATGCTACTACAAATAAGTTCCGATCTCGGTTTCGGCTACTTTTGTGCTTGTTGGGATTGGTGTAAACTTTTCACGAAAGATATCCACTTCCCAATACATAATAACAGCTATAAACAGGGCAAGTGTTTCGGAAATTTTCAAATTATTTTTTATTTTTCTTTATTTTATGCGTCGCTGATTGTTAATATTCATTTCGCTCCTATATGACCGTGATAAAGACGATCGTATTACAATCGATCCTGACTTGTCGCGCCAGTAGAAAATATCAAGCCTGGTGATGATGCGTATGCAGATTTAAATAGAAAGCAGACTATTTTACCTTTAATTTGTGCATAATAATTTTGTGAAACTTTCGTTATTTATCAATTGAATTAAAAGTGCTACTGTATAAAGCAAATAAACTCTATTCAAAGAAAATATTTGTTGATACATAAATAATTAATGCTTGTTGCTATGAAATTGAAAAAAAAATATAATTTTTTTTATATTTTTCTGCGAAAATAGAATTCATTCTAAATTATGAATTTATGCAAATATTATTATCTTCTATATAGGTACTCTAACTACATAAAAAAAATATTAACCACAGTAACTATAAACAATGAATATAAAAAACAAGTTTGTAAGTTGCGACGTCATGCAATAAAACAAAATAAAGAAAAAACAATGTCAAGGTTGCAACCTTATTTCCTCCAGACCCAGAATATCGACGTTACACCCCTAAAATTAGTAAGAACAAGAAAGCAAAAAAGCCTACCAAGTCAGTAACTCCAAAAAAAGAGTTGAAAGTTCGGTGAAAAAAATTCAAAACCATTTAAAAAAAAGGGCGAGGTGATAGGACAGGAACAGACAAGTGACTGAACTTCTAATTATTCAAATAAGTTGTCATTGGAAAATAAAACTCTGACGACCAGCGTTAATATTAAATTAGCTGGGTACCAAAACTGCGATGTCATTCAATAAAATAACAATGTGAAGGTTGCAACGCTCCTCCTCAGAACAACCTGTAGCCGCGCTTGAGGGTTTCACCGGGTTAGAATCTGCTTCAGAGACGGGTAACGAAAACGCGGTAATCATGGAATGCCATAGTATAGAAAGAACCCTTAAATGCCCTCTAATACTGAAGATGGATTGGTGGTTAGCAAAACGTAATATTATGAGTCGTGGATATCAAAGGAGAGTACAGACATGATCACAACACAAAATAAACCGGACCTTCTAAATCTCGATTAGTTTATTATATATTCGAACCACCGGTTATTTCGAATCTGGCAATACTTATGTCATTCTATTCTATCATAAAATTCAGTATATTATCTTCACTGAACGAAATGAATCGATTTACGCTTGAACAACGTTGGGATTTATTGGAAATTTATTTTCAAAACAAAGACGATTGGTTGGAAATTTCACGAAAATGTCGTACAAAATTTGGTCGCAGACAAGGACCAACAGTGCCCGGTATACGCAAGTTTATTGCTAAAGTTCGTGAAACTGGTTTCATTGTTGATGCGTCAAGACGTGAGCGTGCTCGTACAGTGCGTACACCCGAAAATATCGAAGCTGTGGCTGAGAGTGTGCGCGAGAATCCATCAACATCAACTCGTCATCGTTCTCAAGAACATTTCACGCACCCGTTTACGGCGAATTTTGCGAAAAGATCTCGGTATGACGCCTTACAAACTTCAATTGGTGCAAGAGTTGAAGCCGTATGACCATCCGCTTCGTTTTCGCTTCGCTAGATGGGCCAACGAGAAACTGCACGATGATGTCGATTTTGCCAAAAAAAATCATCTTTTTGGATGAAGCTCATTTTCATATTGGTGGGTACGTTAACAAGCAAAATTGCCATATTTGGGGCTCAAAAAACCAACGAGTGGTCTTACAGAAGCCAATGCACCCATTACGAGTGACTGTTTGGTGCGGCTTGTGTAGCGGAAGCATCATTGGCCCATATTTCTTTGAAAATGAGGACGGCGCAGCCATTACGATCAATGGAGACACCTATCGCACCATGATAACCGACTTTTTGTACCCACTGTTCATGGTATTGATGTGAACGATGTTTGGTTTCAACAGGATGGTGCAACTTGCCACACATCTCATGCCACAATCGATTTATTGCGTCAAACGTTTGATGCGCTAAAAAAATTATTATTTATTAGAAATATCACAATTTGCTCCTATGGTAGCAAAAAGCTTATTATTATCACCAGAAAAACAAAGAAACGACTCCTAGGATGAAATTTTCCCTGAACGTCCTCGAGCATACGGATCAATTTATAAAAAGTGTTACGATAGAAGAAACGCGAAATGTGAGAACGAAACCGCATACGCGGTACGACCATAAATACGTCAGACCAAAGGTGGCTACTGTAAACATAGAACTAACCAATACAAACGGGAAATTAATTATGACACATTTAAAAATATCAGCAACAACAAAAGAGAAGCTAAGATTCAGATTAATATCATCAAAATGAATGATTCTATAAAGAAAATGTGATAAGACTACCGGACAACGCCTGCCGCCTGCCTGGTACTCTTAATTATTATCTGTATAATTGTGCAAACAAGGCCGAGCAGTGAAATGCCCCTACCATGACACACAGTATGATGTCCGATAATCAAGTGATTCATATGGCGAGCGTGAAAACATGTTCATTTAAAGACGATTGTGTTAATGCTAGGAAAAAACGTAAATGTACAAAGTTGTACTTTAGTATTTCAATTTCATTTATAATCTTCAATTATTAATTTCGTTTAGAGAAAGTGTTATGGTAAAATTAAACAATTTAGGCAAAAAGTTATATTATAAATTAGGTGCTTTTGCATTGTCACGCCTAAAAATAATTAAGGCGAATTTTCAAAATACAAACTTATAAATTTGCTTACCTTAAATCTTAATTCTCCCACAGGTGGTTTTCCATACGGTATATTTTTGAAAGAATAAAACATACCCCCATCCCTATTTAAACGAGTATCACCTTTTAATATTCCTTGTGGAATTTCCACTTCTTGGGTATTGACAATTATTATTAATGGAGATACCCATACCAACACATATAAGATAAGTTTCATCTGCATTGTCAAAAACTTTAGTAAACACGTAGAGCAAAATCTGGAAATATAAGCGATCACATTATATACTATTCGAAATAACTGATAATATATCACTACTGAAAATTTCTAGTTTTAACCACCTTTTACATCATATCTTAAAATTAGAATTTTTCAAGTTCACATCGTAAAAGCGTATATATGATGCTATCGATATTGATTTTTAAAAAGCGAATATCTGTAAAAATTAAGATTACAATATTTTATCTTGTCCATTTGTTCATGAAGTAGTACACTTATTAATAATGTTTTAAGGTACCTAATCTTATTAATACAATAGTACAATCATATTTCAAGTTATATAATCTTTTTACTTAAGTATGAAATATTAAAGATGATATTATGTGCCTCACATTGGAACATAACAAAATGTTACTAATGTTATAAGTATTTATCTGAATGATTTTTGAAATATAAATAAATCTATGAAAGCATGAATTAAAAATTAAATTAATTTAATTAAAAATCAAATAAAATAAATATGATACTTTTGTATCCTATTTTACTCTTATGTCTCAGTATGTAAAGTCGTTCGAGTCAGTTTCTGTTAAATTAAGGAATTATCCACATAATGAACAATTTGCCCCTATTTGTTTTTTCCACGACTGTTTACATATTAACTTTTGAGTCAAGAAATTTAAAAGAAAACTATGTTTTATTTTAAACTACATTAAATATCAAATATCTTTTGCTAAATAGATATTAATTATATAACTGATGCATAAATATAAGACATCAGCATTTTATTAACTTCGTATATCCGAGGGAGCGTTTTTATATTCGCGGAATGTGGGACAAGGGGTGGAAATAAAAAAACCAAATTATTTTTCTTTTTCAATATATTCACCTGCAAGACGGATACATTTTTCACATCTTTCAATTAATTTATTTATACCCTCATAAAAAAATGATTTCTCTTTATCTGCAAAATACGCCGAAACTGCCTCCTTGACTTCATCATCGGCAGTAAATTTTTTACCCCGCAGCTCTTTTTTCATTTTCGGAAACAGGTAATAATCACTCGGCGCCAGGTCTGGGCTGTAGGATGGGTGATTCACAATTTCGAAGGCCACCTTATGCAGGGCAGCTAACGCAACGCGGCTCTTGTGGACGGGCGCGTTGTCGTGCAAAAGCAGAACACCTTTTGTCAATTTTCCCCGTCTTTTCTCTTTAATGGCTTCTTTTAGTCGCTCTAATATTGAAGCGTAATATTCTCCGGTTATAGAAACACCTTTATCTTTATAATCAATCAACAATATTCCTTCCGAGTCCCAAAATACCGTTGCCATGAGTTTCCCAGCTGATTGTGACACTTTAAATTTCTTGGGAGGTGCTGTGCCCTTTTTATGCCACTGCATGGAGTCTTGTTTGGACTCAGGTTCATAATGATGAACCCAAGTTTCGTCTCCAGTAATAATTCCACTCAATACACCATCCTTGTCTTCATTACAGAGGTCCAAAAACGCACGCGAACACTCTACGCGCTGTTGTTTTTGCGGCGGCGTGAGCATTCTCGGCACCCACCTTGCGCTGACCTTAGACATGCCGAGATGATCGTGTAGGATTTTAAAAATTGTTGTATCGGATACTCCAACCATTTCTGCGAGTTGTTTCTTCTTTAGTCGAGCATCTTCGAGTATAATTTGTTCAACTTTTTGGATAAGTGCTGGCGTGGTCACCTCAATGCTCCTGCCCGGCCTCGGGTCGTCTTCAAGGGATTCCCTTCCTTATTTAAATAAACTATGCCACTTGTACACCATGGTTTTTCCTGGACAAGAGTCGCCGTAAACCAATGACATCTCATTCATTATAGTCGTGACTGATTTTCCTTGTCTGGTAAGGAACTTTATAACGGCACGATATTCGATTTTTTCCATATTTCACTTTTCACTCCTGATTATGTTACTTGGTTGACGATAGCTCAAAGACTAACTGTCTAATAACAATGAAACTTCGTATTTATACTAATCATGAGTCGCTGCACAGGCCACGCCCCGAATGCGCCTACTCACCCCTCTACAACCCGCTCATTCCGCGAATATAAAAACGCTCCCTCGTACTTTTAAATTATAAATAATCAAGAAAAATAAATAAATTCACTTTTAGTATAGAATTTTGAACATTAATTTCTAAACGAGATAAAATAGATAGATCTAAATCAAAATGTAACTGTAATAAAAATTTAAATAATACACATAAATAATAATCTTTTAAAGATACAGATAATCAGTTTAAA
The DNA here is from genome assembly GCA_031893035.1 of Dermolepida albohirtum. NCBI lineage: Eukaryota > Metazoa > Arthropoda > Insecta > Coleoptera > Scarabaeidae > Dermolepida > Dermolepida albohirtum. The sequence continues at coordinate 53,160 of JAVIWB010004998.1, forward strand.
CTCAAAAATAACTTAAATTATCTTTTTTTCTCTCAATAAATATGTTTCGTCCTTCTACAGACTAGTGTAGAGTTTAATAATGTAATGCCCGTAATTCCTACCTGAAGGATATCCTTGGCTTCTTCCAGGGCTAGAACTAGCCAGTAACTTGAACAGCTAGGGAGGGTTCTCTTAATACAAGATCTTATAAATAGACGCCACAGCATTTAAATCCCTAGTAGTGCGTATCAACACATGGGTTTTAGGAGAATACGTGGGTTTGTAGGTAACAGAAGCAAAATTTGTATACGTCAAAAACTGTTCATATAATAATAAAAGAAATAAGCCCCAGAGTATCAATAATAATTAAGTGTTTTATTTAAAAAATAAAGAAATCCAATAACACAACTCTAACACTGATGCTATTGAAATATATAGAAAAATTTTATAATACGATCTGGTCTCACAGTATGTTGATATAAGAAAATGTATTTGAATATTGCACAAAAGGAAAATTATATTAACTATTAATAATAGGATATGTAACACACATTCACATTTGAAATAGATACATTAATAATTATAGCCAAAATAACAAAACTTAATAATACAATTCCCTCAGTATACGTATAACTGGTTCGCATGAGATTTTTACATATTAAATAGCTTTCGATAACAATAATTGAAAAGTTATATAATTTTGTTGATATTAATTAACGAAAAGACTAGATATATTAATTTCTTTTCACTATTCGGATGCTTATTACAAGTTAATGGTTATACTGTTACACAGAGTAGTGACCTATACTTTTAAATTACCATTCGTATAGTATGTATTAATAGGACAATTTGCAGTATAAATTCAGGAATTATTGTATAAAATTACCATCTGCATAATATATGTTAATAGGAAAATTTAAAAAATAAATTGGAAAACGATTGTTTACGTTTGATTACAATACCGTCTGGAGAAGGTGCGTATCCCCTGTTCACAATATCAAAATAATAGGGTTACTTTGTATAAGTCTTGAGATAAATGTAATAGAGTGGCTTCCCAACCTGTTCACAAGCCTGATTCGATTCTTCAGTTCCTGACGATTTCGCTTGTCTTCGTCAACAAACTAATTTAATGTTGAAGTACAATAAAACAATTTGATTCCTTTGCATTAGTTGCTATCCAGTTTAATTCACCCTACTTTTTTGGTTCAGGAACATGTAATTATTCCATGTAACACAAAAAAAACAGCTCACACTGCTTCCAAGAACCGTACACATAACGCAAAAGAAGAAACAAAACCACAATTAGATACAAGTAATACAAAGACTCATTATTCCTACCTCGAATAGATAAAGCGTCTGTGAATTAAAATTTTCCTTTCGTGGAATTTTTTAATCCCACAAACCAAGATAGAGGTCCTTTTCCACAAACAGTGTAATTTATCGACTATTAATATACCATGTATCTCACAAATCGATAAATATAGGCAATTGGCGTGTATTTGTGCTGGTATACAGACGCAAGAAAATTCCTTCCATTATTTAAAACGACGCTCAAATGTGCAATCTCCATTGTCCTTTTACAAAACACTTACGATCTTTACAATAATTTAGGTTCGTAAAAAAGAGAAAACCACGTTGTTCGCACACTCGACCAACAACGTCATGTACACAAAAACAGGAGTAGGACACGTAATTGCAAGTTCATTATTATAGCCATTATTTACAAAAGGCTTAGAATACTACCACCTCTCCCCCGGAACCTGTAAAATAGCTAAAAATAAAACAACAAGCAGAAACCTATCGCATCTGTATATCTACTTACGATTAAATAGTACAGACGGCCTTTTAGAAGAGTAAACATTGCTTCTAAGAAAAAATAAAACGACTATTCAGTTTGGGATTTTGTTAATATCAGGCAAAAGAATAAGAACCCATGGCCTAGTAAAAATAAATTCAATTAAATTCCTTAACAAATATTTAAAATAACTTATTATGCTAAATAAATTTTTTTCAAAATTGAACTATAACTTTGGTCACGTTCATATATTTCCGTTTTATGCTTGTTATCATTAATTCCTGATATACTATTACCCTGTCCTCTTCTTCTGGATTTGCATATAGACGTCCATTGCTATTTATACACTTGCAGATTTCTCTTTCTTCGTAATTTAAAAATTATATCTTTGAATACTATACATTTATTATAGCATGTACTTTAGTGCATAATTTTGTCACATATATAATTTAATGTTTATTTACTTACTATTATTTTATAATACTATATTATTATTACTACGCTTTAAAATATGCGTGTTTTAAAAAGAATATACGTATTATAAAGTACTATTTTGTCCAAACTATTGATCGCTGCGCCTCGGCTCGGCTATTGGAGAAACGAATACATAGTCTAGTTTACTTAATAGCGTCTAGATGTCAGCTATCTTCTGTTTTTCTTAGTAAACGTCATATGTTTAAAATGGCTACTCCGCAGCAGAAATCATTTTGTGTTCTCGAGTTTGCGAAGTGCAATTCCGTGATTACAGTGAAAAGACGATTCAGGTTGAGCTACCAAATTGATCCTCCGAATGGGTGGAACATTCGCAGATGGTATCGACAGTTTGTAGATACAGGATGTGTATGTAAAGGAAAGAGTCCTGGCCGCCCTCGTGTTTCTGAAGAAAATGTTACACGAATTCAAACTGCTTTCCAACGTAATCCTTTAAAATCAACTCATCGTGCCAGTCGGGAGTTGCAACTGCTTACAACAATTTGGTGTGTTTTGAGACGTCGGTTGGGTATAAAACCGTACAAGTTACAGTTGTTATAAGCTCTGCGTCCTGATGACAAACGGAAACGTGTGGCATTTTGTAACGAGATTCATGACGCTATTGACAATGATAACGCTTTCGCACAACGCATCGTGTTCAGTGATGAAGCAACTTTCCATGTTAATAGTCTGGTAAACAAACACAATGTTCGAATTTGGGGTCTACACAACCCACACGCAGCCATTGAACATGTACGAGATTCGCCTAAAATCAATGTGTTTTGTGAGATATCCCGATCATCTGCTTACGGCCCATTCTTCTTTGATAGAAACACGGTTAACGGTCAGCAGTATCGCGCTGTGTTACGAAACTGGTTGTTTCCGAGGCTGCACAAAGACAACTTCATTTTTCAACAAGACAGGGCACCTCCTCACTGGACTCGCCAAGTGCGTGAATATCTGAATGAAACTGTACCGAACCTTTGGATTGGTCGTCAAAGAGCTGGCGATTTAATATGTCTCAGCTAGGCTCCACGGTCACCGGATTTGACACCCTGTGACTTCTTCCTGTGGGGTTTCGTAAAGACAACGTTTATGTACCACCACTCCCACAGAACCTGGAAGAGTTTAAGAACCGGATCCGCACTGCCATAACATCAGTGACGAAGGACATGCTTGCCCGAGTATGGCAGGAATTTAAGTATCGATATGATATTGTTCGTGTCGCCAATGGCGGACATATTGAACTTCTGTAATCTAAATTTGAGAGGTTCGTAAATATATGTGTAAAGTTTCATATTCGTATGTCTTAAAGTTTAATAAATATATGCATTCGAAATACGTATATTCTTTTTAAAACATTCTGTATAATATACTTTTATAGTTTAACTGGAACAACTTTATAATTATTTCAACTTTCCATATATATGAATATAACACTGATAATAATCGGAGATTTTCAAACTATAATTTTTAAAATATGTTTTTTAATATTAATTTTTCTTAACGTTAATGCGTGTTCTTTCTTACAACAATGTTTATCAACTAACTACTTTTTATTATAAAATTTTCTTTATATATGCAATTTAAATTACCCAATAGCATTTTTCTGTTTAAAAATCTAAGCAAATGTATATCAAAATATTTATGGAGTTCAACTGTTACAAAATAAATTTAATTTTAATTCTAAAAATGAAGTGCATATTCAGAATCTACTCTATTAAATTATCAAGTATTACAAAAATTTTACATTAGAAAATGGGTTTAAATAAACCTTAAAAAAGCAGAATTTTGCTTGACAAAATTGAGATGCTTTTCCAAATATCTTATAATTTTTTTAGTATATCCTAGTTTTAACTCCTGAAAACTCGTCCTTATACTTTATTTTATGTCAGAAAATGTTATCTCATTATATCTTTACTTTGTAATTATTTTGCATCATTTTTATTTTTGTGACAAATTATCAACGACTTACCTAAAAATCTTTCATATAACTTTTTTTTGTATAATATTGTAATTAGCTTATATCCAATTCCTTATATTCAATTACTTTTACTTTCTTATTAGTTTTAATTACCATAACCCCTCTAGCTTGTTCAACATATCTTTATATTTCGTGCCAAAAAATAACTTAATTAAAATGATTACATGCATTATATAGTGACTTATGAATTCCTTTTCTTTAATTTAATTAAATATATGCAACTACATTTTTAACAAGATGTACACTATTATAAACATACATATATGGATGCATTTACATATAAGTTTCTTTACATTTACACCTTAACTGTGAATATTACTATATTTATCATGAGTTATTTCACTATCTAAAATTCTAAATTAAAATTTGTTTTAAAACATCTAAACTTTATAACTCAAATATCTTAACTTATGTAAATATTTCAGTCGTTATGATATTTCAAATAGTATATATCTTTATATTTCGTGCCAAAAAATAACTTAATTAAAATGATTACATGCATTATATAGTGACTTATGAATTCCTTTTCTTTAATTTAATTAAATATATGCAACTACATTTTTAACAAGATGTACACTATTATAAACATACATATATGGATGCATTTACATATAAGTTTCTTTACATTTACACCTTAACTGTGAGTATTACTATATTTATCATGAGTTATTTCACTATCTAAAATTCTAAATTAAAATTTGTTTTAAAACATCTAAACTTTATAACTCAAATATCTTAACTTATGTAAATATTTCAGTCGTTATGATATTTCAAATAGTATTTATTTCTTTATTAACTTGTATCTCAGTATAACTATTATTTCTTTTATTATAAACATTTCTTGAATAATGTATAAATATAAATTAAATATATATTGTTATGTGCTAAAACACAGGAGAAATATTGATTATTTAATCACCAAAGTATTAAACATTTATAGAAATATTAAATAAATCTCGTATACAAATAGTAAATATAAAAAAATTCTATGTCGAATACGGATAATTAGTCAAGTATCACATTAAGAATTAAATTAAGCTTAAGTACTTACTATTAAACACAATAATAATCTTATTTGATAATATCTTCGGAGATATATATCTGATATTTCGTAAATTCAAAACACATAAACAACATGTAAGTTAGAAATATATTATGTTTAATAATTTTGTGTAATGCATTGAAGTGGTACAGTTAAAATTTTATGGGACATACTTTTTTTAATTTATTAAAATAAGGATTCTTATTTCTATTGGAATATGTGCATAAATAACCAGCATGTTTACAGAGTTTTGCCGATACCATGCCCGAGAGAGTTCTCGTTGTTCTAATATAAGTGCATACAATAGTATATTATTCACTTTTAGATAAAAAATAAGTTATTAAAATAGAATACACAAGTAAGGATTGATTTATTTACACAACCTTTATAAACTTAGTAAACTTTGAAACGTAAACAATATTAAAATTACTCATAATTTTCATAATACAATTAGTCAATTATAATTATTAATTATAATTAATCTATACTAATATTTCTTCATAACAATATATATTATATATACATATATATATATATGTGGGTGTATGTGTGTGTGTGTAATGTACATATGTATGTTATATATCATATTAGAATTTTTTTACTGTTTTTTGAAGAGGTACTCAATTATGTATATCAGACTCGGAGTCATTTAAGTATTTAATTTAATAGAAATGTTCCTCTACAAGTTAATCTCTAAATTCTTTGCGTTATTTTCGTATGAGAATGAAAGTTATGAACTAATTATTAATGTAAACTGCTAATGCAAAACAACTATTGAAAATGTTTAAGGAAAATATAATAACACATTGATCAATAAGTCCCGAGACTAACCCATAGATGGCGCTCGTAGTAAACCAGTAACCACGTCTTTCTAGAGTACTAACCTTTGCTTGAAACGTGTCAAAATTTTAAGTCGATCGGACCAGAAACAGCTGAGTTATCGAGGTTGGAGTAAAGTCGTTTTGTAGTTTGTTTAAACAATGGAAAAAACCGAGTTTCGTGTTCTGATAAAACATTTTTTTTAATGGGTAAAAACACCACGCAAGCAAAACAATGGATTGAAAAATGTTACCCGGACTCTTGTTCATCAAAAGCAACGATTTGTCGGTGGTTTGCCGAGTTTAAACGTGGTCGTACCGACACAAATGACGCGGAACGCTCGGGTAGACCTGTGGAAGCCGTTACACCGGAAAATGTGAGTGAAGTGACAAAAATTATAATGAAAGATCGTAAAGTGAAGCTCCGTGAGATTGCTGAGATGACACAGATATCATATGGAAGTGTATTTACTATCCTTCATGAAAAATTGAGCATGAAAAAGGTTTTTTCCAAGTGGGTGCCGCGATTGCTCTCGATGGAACAAAAACAGCAACGAGTCGATGATTCAGAAAGCTGTTTATCGCTATTTACTCGCAACAAAAAAGATTTCTTGCGTCGTTACGTGACCATGGACGAAACATGGATACATCACTACACTCCAGAGTCGAAGCGGCAGTCATCTGAGTGGCGCACAGCTGGCGAAAGCCGTCCGAAACGTCCGAAAACGCAGCAGTCAGCTGGCAAAGTCCTGGCGTCAGTTTTTTGGGATACACATGGCGTGATTTTCATTGACTACCTCGAAAAAGGTAAATCGATCAACAGTGATTATTATATTGACTTACTGGTGCTTCTGAAGGAGGAAATCGCAAAAAAACGACCGCACATGCAGAGAAAAAAAATCCTTTTTCACCAAGACAATGCACCCTGCCACAAGTCGATGAAAACAATGGCAAAATTGAACGAATTGGGTTTCGATCTGCTTCCCCACCCCCCATATTCGCCAGATTTAGCCCCCAGTGACTACTGGCTCTTTGCTGATCTTAAAAAAATGCTCCAGGGAAAAAGATTTGGCTCAAATGAGGAGGTCATCGCTGAAACTGAAGCTTATTTTGAAGCGAAAGATAAATTTTTTTATAAACATGGTATTGAAAAATTGGAAAAGCGTTGGAACCATTATATCACACTAAAAGGTGATTATGTTGATGAATAAAAAAAAATTTTGCAAAAAAAATGTTGTTTTCATTGTTAGTCTCGGAACTTATTGATCCATGTGTTACAAGCATAAGCATAAATGAAACACCAAATTTATTAATGTGGTGTTTGGTCACATAGTTGTTAACAAAAAATTACAACACTACACAATTATAAAAACAGAAATCCTTTGGATGGACAAAACTACCAAATACTACTACCAAATCTACATACGTAGAATATACGAATAGAGAAACATAAACATTCTTTCACTAGTAGAATAAAGGAAACATAAAGAAGAATAATAACACATGCAGAATAGTTACAACGGGCACACGGAAGCAACAATATAGCATCAAAAGTTTACAATAAAATTTTAAATTTTTCAAATTATTTGTACCACATTCTGCGTCTGCACTTCCTCCTCCATTCTACGAAACCATTCATTAAATCAACTCCTCAACGTTTTCCCTGAAATCTAGACACACTATTTATCTAAAAAAATGCTTATCGTTGAAAGACTGTAAAAATGTCTTCAGTCATACGGGGAAGTCGCCGACAGCAAAATTTAGGCTGGATAATCCATCATCTTCAATCTGATCGCTCAATACAAGGTATCGATGTTGAAGTGATAGGCCAGAACATCGTCGTGAACGAACCAAGTGTTGGTTCCTCCGAGGACGAATGTTTTTGGACCAACAAATCTCGGATAATGTTGGAGGCTCTACCACCACTCGTCCAAAAGCTTCTCTTACGATGAAAAGATGCCCACCATTTTCTTCTCAACGCATGGCGTACTCAGACAGAACAAACTCTCCTGATATGAAGATATTTTTACAAAATGATACATTTACCAGACTCGAGTATCTTTGGACAAGGCATCCTGACCTAGGAGCATGTCCCAAATTAAAATTGCCTATCTAAAACTACTCATACCACTTATTTTGTATGATATGGATAATCATCTTGTAGCACATGAAATATATCCTTAAAACACTTATCAATATTGAATTCACGGGTAAAGTGTGACGTGTTACGGTTCGATTTACATCTTCTGCATATTTTAATTAATTTCCTAAAACCCTGTATAGTATTTGTAAACTCCGTACGCGATCCGCACCGTTGAAAACCAAGATGTGCACTATGGTTTTCAACGGTGCGGATCGCGTACGGAGTTTGTTTTTTCGTACAATTTTTTCGCCGTGTTTTACCAGGTGCGACACTTTGAAATTATCTGCTGATGATGACAACTTGGTTGTCGAAATGCGTATACAGAATTTACAAATAGTTAATTGTGGAAAGGGGTTATATATCAACCTTATTGATCAAGTCAATCAACCACAGGCTCCATCAAATTCAACTAGAGTATCAATTCCTATAGAAAGCATCCAACTAAATCAAAAACGCGTGTCATGCAAATACATACATTTTGAATATTCGTATTCAAATTTCAGATTTATATTATTTAACAAGATGTTTTCGTTATAGGTTATAGATGGTGACTGATCCTTTTTAAATCTGAAATAATACGGCCAAATAAAAAAAGAAAATCTACCAAGTGTCGATTTGATTACTCGAAGTTGTCTATTCAGGGTGTAACCTTCCAGACTACCCAGTCGAAGACGGTCGTGTTGGTAATTTCACTTAATCTACCAAGAAAAGAAGGTAAATTGAAAATAATGCGTAAAAAATTAAAGTTAAGTAATGATTTTTAATGCAAAAAAAAATACGAAAAATTATCAAATAAAAAGACAAAGGTTTGGTAAACTAGAAAAAAAAGGTTGAGCGTTCTTTCTCGAAATTGGACCAAGGTCCGTTTACAAAAACATTTCAGTATAAGAACTTATTAAATTAGGTTTAATTTACTCAATATGTGCTTTAACAAGGTTAAATAAAGTAAAATCTAAAAAATTTCACTTATGTGTGACAATCAAAAAAACAGGAAAAAATATATTTCTTACGTATGCAGTAAACTAATTAAATAGGGAACCAACAAAATTACGCTAAATGACGGTTATTAAATTTTTCAAAAGAAAGCTGCCCCGATATTACGATGGAGACCTTGATTCCAACTATGGCTCAACCTAAACGAACTGGTAGCTAACAAAATGTAATGTATCGGTTTAAACACCTAATGAAACTCATAGAAAGTATTACAATTAGTATTTAATTTTGTACTTAAAACGTGTTTTACTTAAATCTGCTACCAAAATGAATTCCTACTTGAAATTCACATTTAATACGTACGTAAAGGCCTAAAACAATAACAACAAAGGAAGAAATTAGAATAATTATATTAAGTTTTTAAGACAAATAAGGATAAAAAACATACCATCTATTTAAAAGGCCAAAAAAGCTTCCAAAACACTTTATATCCAACAATCGCTGCTATTCGTACAGCTATTCAAAAAGACGTTACTAATTCAGAAATATTCTAAGAAAAACACACCAAAGCACATATTTTATGTTCGGAAGCTTGACGAATTATGTCACACTTAGCCAATCTCCCCAAATTCGAAAGCAAGACATGATATAGTATTAGATGAAAGAACGACATGGTTACGACAAATGTAAACAACACAATTATTTAAAGAGATGCTATTGGCAAAAGTGATTCACAACAGTAATTAGACGAAAGGAACAATTGTATATAAAGAAAGCTTTTAGTACAGAAGGTATGAATATTATGTAATGGTAATGGTAATGACTATTAAATTTTCCATAGTAATAGGTTATATAATACAAGCGGATAATATATATGAGCAAGCAAAAGGAAGCACAATTCTTTATTAATTATGCTTTCTAACAATACAGGGACTAATAGATGTAAGGCTCATATAGTGACGAAGTGAAAAACATTAAATAAAACCATGATTAACAAAAGGAACAAATTATTAAATATGTATAGAGGAGCATATTTTACACTAGGTAATTAATATTATACAGACGCTTCACTATAGTAATGTTAATATGGATCATAATTTATCTGTTAGGTAAACTAAAACGTAACGTAACATATAGCGTTTGTATAGTCTAAGGAAGTCATCTTCGAGTTGGCTTTTACCTTTCTGCTTGTACAGGTTTACTTCTAACTTGGTTTGAAACATGGGTCAAATGGTGGTGTCAGTAATTCGATGAGCGAACAAAACAAGCGCTATTTTGTCTGTTAAACTACAACCCGCTCAAAGCTGATTTACAGGGAAATCGCAATGTTAACTTGTAGATTCAAGGAGGTAAGAGAGCTGTGAAACTTTCTAGCAGCAAAGAAAAAACTACGTAAAATTTTAAATAAATGTATTGCAAGGATTTCATTCCTTTGAGTATATTCATATAACCATGAAATGACAACCAGAAAAACTATATAAAAATGCAAGTATATTAAATTATCTAATTGGTAAGGTCTGGTCTTTCCACTTATGAACGTAGTAATGTCAAGCAAAAAAAATAATAATAAAAACAAGCAAATAACCAAAACGTTAATTTCTAAAACATTCTTAACAAAGCAAGTAATAATATTGAAGATAGAAAATACATCGCAAGCTCATACCGGATAAAAGTCGTAGTCCTCTTCGTGTTGTACATAGGTATTTGCTAGCTGTTTTAAGTTATACATTTAAACTTTTCCCTTGGCTCCACTGCGGACTCCCTGTAGATCATAATTCCAAAATATTTATGTTAATATTCTTGCGTATAATTATGCCTGATACCCCACTACTACCACTACTTAATGCAGGTATAGAAATTAACCCCGCGAAATAAGTCCATCATTTGCATTTAGACATTTGAAATTACCGCATATCGGTAGAATGCAATCGGGATATCTTTGTGACTAATTAGCAACCGTAATTACCTCATGCATTTTTCGAAATCTGTGTTTTGGTAATTCTTATGCAATTAAATTTAAGGAAGGAAGTATGTAGTCTATTCTTATTTACTTTTTCAATAATGTTCCATAATATTTAAGTAATGTGACCGTTACGAACATGAATAATAAAATTTGAATTTTTTCATGAATTTCTTCTTTTCTGAAACATTTAACTAATTTCGCCGGTGCTTCTCCGTTTATAATATACTTATATAATAATAAGGCACGCAGTCTCTAATATGAAAATCATAAAATATTGCCGCGCTCAAATGTCCTTCGCACTTTCTTTGGCTTCTAGGCTGTCGTAGGGTACCCGTAGACTGTGTCTACAAACCGGCTAAAATGCAACATCTATAATCATATCCTTTATAATTTATTTCAGGTAATATTCACGAGTGTTCATTCACTAGAATGCATTTGTTTGACCTCTGTAGAGTAGAAGAGTAGAAGATCTAAATCCAAAGCAGTTGAAAACGAAAACTAGTGGTGGGATTAAACCGATAGCTATTTTTCTCAAAGTAACTTTATTGAATACGCATACCCTATCGTAATCGCATTCTTCGTAATCAGAACTGTCTCAGTCCAAGCCAAATGAATGTCGATACTGGCACAAATGTACAAGACAATCTAGAAGATATTAATGCGCAAGATACAAGTACGAAGAAGAGAAGATAATAGCAATGATTATTCTTTGAAATTAAATTATTTATATGTATATTGCGCCATGTATCAGGTTGTTACATATGAAATGTCCGATTTTGTAAGGAATAAAAAAAAGTCTAAATTTAAAAAAATATAAATATTTATTCTGCAAAATAGTCTCCATTTACATCAATAGTTTGTTGCCAACGGCTTGGAAGCTGAAAAATTCTCTTTGAAAAGAAATCTAGGTTTTGACGGCTCACATATTGCTCAAACACTGCTATTACAGACTCCCGGTCAGGGAAGTCCCTATTTTTTAAGTGATTGTCTCAACTTCGGAAAAAATGAAAATCAGTTGGTGAAAGGTCAGGTGAATAAGGTGGGTGAGAGAGAATTTCGTAACCAAATTCCGAAACTTTTTGGATTGTGTGTCGTGCAACATGAGGTCTTGCATTATCATGAAGAAGTATGGGTCCATGTCTATTGACTAGTGAAGGCTGCAAGCGGCTCAATTTTCTATGCATAGTTTCCAGTTCGGCACAATAGGACGCTGCCGTGATGGTTTCACCAGGTTGCAAAAATGAATAGTGAATAATACCCTTACTAGTCCACCATACAGTCACCATAATCTTTCGCGGGTGAAGTGATTCTCGTGCATGCTGTCTTGGTGCTTCACCTCGATCTAACCATTGTCCTGACCGTCTCCGATTATCATAAAGTATCCACTTTTCGTCACACGTTACCACTCGATGAAGAAACGGTTCAACTTTCTGTCGATTAGCCAAAGAGGTAGCCACCTCTAATCGACGGAGTTTATTGGCTTCCGTTAATTGGTACGGCACCCAGCGATCGAGGGCTATGCACTGTTGTCGACGGTCGACCGTCATTAACGGTGCTACGCGCATATCCGCGAGGCTCATTTTCCAAATCAAAATTTCTCTCGCTGAATTTTTTAAACCATCGCCGTAATGTGCGTTCATTACACGTGGTTTCACCGAACGTCTGATTAATTTCTCGCGTTGCTGCAACTGCATTTAATCCCTTTTTAAATTGAAAGAGGTAAATTGCCCGAATATCTCTTGCCGACAGCATTTCCATAGGCGAGACAAGGACAGGTGTATTAATCTTTCCAAGAAATAGAACAGGTACACACTTCAAAATAAATACCCTTTTCTACAAATACAATAATAATTTTCACCAAAAACATACACGTCTTCACACAGGTGCGATTCAGTTCAGACTGAAGGAAAAAACGGACATTACATTTGTAACAACCTGATAGAACTTTTTGATAAAAATGTGGGGCTATTACATTAAATGTCAATTCCATATCTACTTCATAAAGAATTAGGAATTAAAAGTGTTGTTAAGTATTACATTCACTGCGGGACGAGTGTAAATTTGCTGGTAATATTAAATTAAAAGAAAAGAGTTACTGTTATGATTCCTTGCATCTAACAGAATGAAAAGCAGACATTCCAAAAATTAATGCCAATTTTTCAGAGAACTATCTCTTTCATAATATGGCGTGTTCTAGTAGTAGAGATAGATGAAAAACACTGAATGAGTCCGACGCAAATAATAATTGTATCTTTTTATGGCAGTTATCTTACCTACGTCAGCGTTAATAATTGCAGAGGTTGAGTTGATTGTTGTGTACAAAAAATCAAGCAATACCTTAAATACCTTCGTTTCGGACGTACATATCGTATATGTATTAATAGAAATAAATATATAAAATGTAAGACCTGTGGAGAAATGTACAGTAGCGAAAGTCATCTTGTAAAAGGTTTTTTTTTTTGTGAAAAATGAGTCATAATTTCTTGTCAAGACTGCCCGGTTTCTAAAAAAGAAAGAACAATCTTTCATATCCATAATGGTAAAGATTCGCTTTATAATTTTACATATTGAAGCGCATTTAAAGAGCACTGAACTTCGGTCGGTGGAAGTTTATCGACTGTCACGCTGTAAAGGTTCAATTTGGATGCGGAATATGTATAATTATTTAAGCAAAGATATTACTTGGCAACGATTATGTTCGAAAATACTATGCCGAACGATTAATTTGCCGACTTACAATTGGATTGTGTCAGATAAGATGTTAAACACGAACATGTAACGCCCCGTCCTGTGCTTAATAGAACAATAAATAAACGCACGTATCCTTGCCTAACAAACGATCCTTTCGCTTGATCTCCAGGATGGTAAATTAGCTGAAGAAATAGATTCGGAGAGTGAGGAAGGGCGTCTGTGTTAATAAGTTCTAAAAGGACATCACAATATTGTTGCCCTAAAAGCTCTTAAGCCAATATTGAAGCAAAGATGGATCAAAAAAGTACGTTCGATATTTAGTTAACTAAGACTAGAAAGAAAAGGGGGTCCCTTTTGCAGTAAGGGAAAAAACTTAGGCTCTATACACGTTTATGTATATTTAACATTGAATAAATATTTTCAAATAAAGAAACGCTTATGTTACTGGTCTAATCTCTAATATAAATATATAAATAATAATCCTCTCCTATACGTATAGTTGGTTCACACTTGTAGTGCAAAAGAAAAATTCAATAGTATATGCGCCACTTAATAGGCACTCGCCAACAACAACAAAAGAACAAAAGCAAAATAA
>JAVIWB010005000.1:0-66761 GCA_031893035.1 Dermolepida albohirtum
TTTGACGAAAATAGATTGCGAAAGATTAAATGTTAAACTATGTTAAGTGGATATATGGAAAATTGATCGACGTAAGATACGTGAATTAGTATAAAAGTAATAAATTAATCTAGTTAAAGGAATAAATAAATAAAAAGTACTTACTTATTGCATTATTAGTTGACAAGATTATGAAATATGTAAATAATTGACTAGTTAAATATCCAACATTAACATATACATATGTATTCCAAATTATAATGAAAGGAATTCTTACAAATTGTTAGTAGTTGAAAAATATATTACTAATGATCAAATAACAAGAGTTTGATCATGTTAATGGTTTTGAGGTTGTTAAGATTAAGTATAAAGGATTATGCCACATAGAAGGAATTTTCCTTATAAGAATAGAAATGATTGTGAAAAGTTGATAAAATTATTATTAGATAATGGTTATAAACATTCAAAGTTCGTTGTAGCTACAACACTACACGTATCGCACTGAGACTTTGGATTTAGGTTAACTAAAGATGGAGGCTAATTTTTGGTACTGACATTTGATTAGTGGCGCCTTCTATGTCCCACTATGCAAAATTTAAAAGATATCCCACGTATATCCAATACGCTTTCGATTTATATATGTCAACAGCTTATTACATGCATGTTTCTTCATAAGAGTAAATAAGAAAATGTGTATTTACTTGTGGCCGAATATCCATATACTTTTGTGAATACTATAAAACGCCACAGAAACGATAAACAACATACTTTTGTGCCGAAAATCTTTATTTTTAATTAATTCTTTCGTCATCATCATCATCCATCAGTTTAATTAAGTAAGTGAGTAAATCGCTTGTAACAAATGAATTATTGGTGTGAAGACTGAAAACACCGAATTGTAATATATATATTGTATATACAATATTACATTTTCCAAAGTTTGACTTGACCCAATCGCATTAAATTATTTTTCCCCAATGTATGTTCTTGAAATCCTTTTCGTAGTTTTTGCCTAGTCAAGTCACATGCACCCTTTCTTCCTTTAAAAGTCTTAGAAACTTGTGTTTTCAACACATTTTGATGAAAGAGTCAAGAGGGATGTACATAAAATTTACGAAATTGGACGCCGAAATAAATCCGAACTTGAAGTAAGCTAAGTATATAAATGTGTTAGATATATGTAGTTTTTTTATTATTTAACAAAATTATACGTTTTATGTTTTCAAGAATGTAATTTAACAATGTTTTAATATTAAAAATTTGTTTATATTATGCGATTTTGGCTCAAAGTCAATACACATAATATAGAATTTATACAACCTCATAGTAGTTTTAGCTTTGCATCTAAGTTATTGATTGTACAAATCATATAAAATTTTCGATGCATCGTAAATATTCTATTAGAGACAATACGTAATTTATATTGGTAGATATATTCTGGATTATTGAAAGGTTTGAAAATGGATATTTTCAGAAATATAAAGCGTCATGACGCTAACGATATTTTTTTTGAAGTAAAATGGCAAGTATGCAAATTCTTTTTGAGATTAAAGAATAACTACAAGTTATACATTGCACGGTCGGAAGACTTTGCTAGGTAACTTCTATTTCACTGTCCTCTTATTTAAATTTATTGCAACAGGTGGGATGAACCAACATCCTCCCCATGCTGTTGCAATAACTGATGATGCATTAAAGTTTCAGTTACTGTCACTGAAACTTTGTTGATGCGATGACAGTAATCCAATATTCCTCAATAAATTTTCACCGATCATGTACTTTTGAAGAAAACAGTGTACTTCACTTTTCATATTACAATGGCTGCTATCTACTGCCCACCTAAGCACGCCAACAAAAAAGAACATTTCCAGGCATACTTCAACACTCTCGGTAATAAATTTATTTCCGGGGGAGACTACAACGCCAAACACCCAATGTGGGGCTCAAGATTGACAACCCCAAAAGGCAGAGAGCTAGTCAAAGCCATGGAAACAAACAATCTACAACAAATATCTACTGGCGAACCAACGTACTGGCCTTCAGATAAAAACAAAATCCTGGATGCCATAGACTTCTGCGTCACGAAAGGCATTGACATCAAAAAATGTAAAGCCGAATCATGTTTTGACTTATCGTCCGACCACTCACCGGTGATAGTAACAATTCACGCAGAAATCTTAAACGAAGAAAAACAACCCACACTGCATAACAACAGGACTAATTGGTTGCAATTCGTAGAAAAACTGGACAGCCTGATCTCTCTAAATCTGCCTCTAAAAACTGAGCTTGACATAGACACAGCAGTATTGACCTTAACAAAACATATACAACATGCAGCCTGGTACGCGTCTCCTGATTGTGTGTCACCTCCAAAACAAAACGGCGTCTCCTCCACAATTAAAGAGAAAATCGCAGAGAAAAGGCAGCTACGAAAAAACTGGCAACGAGCAAGAACGGATGGAAATAAGAGAAAGCTTAATAAAGCAACGAAGGAACTAAAAAAACTAATTAATGAAGAACATAATCAAGGGATCCAAGAATACCTAGAAAGACTTACTCCAACTGAGACAACAGACTATTCGCTCTGGAACGCCACAAAGAAACTCAAAAGGGCCCAACTACCAAACCCACCCATTAAAAATGACGACAGCAATTGGACCAGGAATGATAAAGAAAAAGCTGATATCTTCGGCAAACACCTCAATAACGTTTTTCAGCCATTTCCTTCTGAACTATCGACAGAAGAAGATAAAGAACTAACCGACTTTTTAAATGCACCATTTCAAATGGAATTACCTCATAACAAATTTAAGGCTAATCAAGTAAGACAAACAATACTGAATGAAATCAACATCAACATCATATTCAATGCAATTCTGCGTCTAAACTACTTCCCCAGTTCCTGGAAAGTGGCCCAAATCATTATGATACTCAAACCTGGAAAAAAGCCTGAACACGTGTGTTCCTACAGGCCGATAAGCCTATTGCCTATGCTCAGCAAAGTTTTCGAGAAGTTGTATGCTAAAAGATTAAAAAAATAATAGACGAAAAGAAAATAATTCCAGATCACCAGTTCGGATTCCGTAATAAGCACGGAACAATGGAGCAAGTACATAGACTAGTCAACCAAATAAACAAAGACTTAAACGGCAGAAGATACTGCTCAGCTGCTTTTCTTGACATTACTCAAGCTTTCGACAAGGTATGGCATACAGGATTACAAGTCAAACTAAAGAAGCTCCTACCTTATCCTCACTTCCTCCTGTTAAAATCCTACCTGACAGATAGACATTTCCTAGTGAAACAAAGAAACGAATATACTGGGATTCATCCTATAAACTCTGGCGTTCCCCAAGGGAGCGTCCTTGGCCCAACACTCTATCTCTTATTCATAGCAGATTTACCAACAACAAGAACCACCATGGTAGCTACATATGCGGACGATACTGCTATACTGGCTTCCCACACCGACCCAACATCAGCCTCCAGAAATCTTCAAAAAAACCTAAACATGATTCAGAACTGGCTAAAAAAATGGCGCATAAAGGTTAATGAAACTAAATCTCAGCATGTAACATTTACATTGCGTAGAGAAACATGTCCTCCTATATATATTAACAACTGCAAACTAACACAAGTCCAAGATGCCAAATATCTCGGCATGCATTTAGACCGCCGCCTTACTTGGAAAAAACATATATTTATCAAACGCAAGCAACTGGGACTGAAATTAAGCCATATGTACTGGCTTATTGGCCGCAGATCAAAACTGTCAATAGATAATAAGGTACTACTGTACAACTCTATCCTTAAACCCATCTGGACCTATGGAATTCAGCTGTGGGGCACCGCCAGTATAAGCAATATAAACATATTACAAAGGTTCCAAAACAAGGTGCTACGCGCCATCGTTGATGCGCCTTATTACGTTTCCAACGAGGTGATTCAGCATGACATCCCCCTAGAATCGGTCAAGGAAACCATACATCGTTTTAGTGCGAGATACAGTGACCGAATGTTAGTGCACCCTAATGTTTTGGCCAGACAGTTAAATGTGCGCGATGTCAATGAGGTGCGTCGACTGAAACGACTATTGCCATATAACCTGTCTACAGGACTCAGACAATAATACTAAGTACATTTAGACTAGGAAGTAGATTTAACATAATTTAGAATTTTACTTAAAGGAGATCACTCACGGGAGTGATACTCTACAAGTCCTTTATATCAGTCATATCAAACGCTTATTGCCAGCTAGGCAGATTGCAGTTTCCACTAGGAGTTAAAAAAAAAAAAAACTTTTCATATTGAACATTACTTTTCACAATGGTCAGCGTTTAGCTGTCTTCGGATAACTATACTTTCTTGACATATATATTAACTGTTGCCGAATCAAGAATCAGGATTTCGTTAGAGTAACTGCTTAAGCATATATAATTGATGAAATACTTAAAGCTATTGATGATAATTTAATGTGTTCTAATATTAATGAACCATAAGAAAGCATTATAACTCGACACCGAAAGGTATAAGAGTCTATAGGATTAAGTAAGTAAGAAAGCATTATACTATATGCACTTAATCACACTGTACATACTTTTATCAATTCTGCGTCACATTGGTTTTTGTACAAACACTGTCAAATTCTTTCGTTCCTACTTATTTAATAGAACTCAGTAGTTGTATACAATCAACGCCAATCGTTGACACTTAATACTTCGTCCAGCATGGCACGAGGTAGTATTTTGGAAGCGTCGCGCAATGTACATCTCTAACATAGTGAAATGCATTAAGTCCTGTAAGTTCTATATGTATGTTGATGTCACATTACTATTTTATTTATTTACACCAAATAAAGTTTCAGAAGCAGTTATCAACGTTAATACAGATGTAAAATCTCTACTTTTAGACATATAAATTGTTCAGTTTTGGTCTTTGGACGTACTAAATCGAGAGCGGCTGTTGTTGATGGAAACAAGATTAAATCTGTTTCTGGTTGTTCTCGCATTTGGGTGATGTAAGGGTATTATACGAAAGCAGATATTATTTGGGCAGTCACCTAAGAAAAACATTATTCGAAATTCTTGTATTTTAAATAATTAACTTGTGCAGTGCTTTTTATTAACTTCGACTTGATTATAATGACAAACTGCGTATACAAATTATCCAGAATGTTTGCATGAGATATATATATATATATATACATATATATATATGGCAAACGTCGGTACAGTCATACCTATTAAGTTTAAGATAAGTACGAAATGGGTGGAAATGTCTACTAGAATTGAATTTCATTGAATTGCAATTCAAAAAAATTTCAATGCAAAAAAATTAATGAAGTTGATTTTGAATACTTCGACAATCCACTCTATTCTCTAAATTTAACGTAGTTGGACTATTATTTATTTCCAAAAGCAACAATTGAAGGGTAAAAGATTTTCGATAAATGGCGAAACTATATGTCCCGTTGAGAAGTGATTTGCAGACCAAAATAAAGATTTTTTTTATAGGGTTTAAAATTAGTTCATGAGCCTACCGCTAAATATGCAAGTCTAAAAAGGAATTATGTTGAATAAATAATAAATTTTGTTTTAATATAAGAGATGATATGATTTTGAAGTGAGATTTCGGCCATTTGTAATATGTCATGATTTGTCATTTGTTTTTCATTGTATTCAGTAGTGTTTACAATTTCATCATGGAGAGATATACGCAAGAACAACGTTTACAAATTATTCAGGTTTATTATCAAAATAATCGTTCTCCAATTGCAACTTTTGGTGCGCTTTTGCCATTTTATGGTCGTAATAATCGCCCAAGTGTGCTCGCTATTCGTCGAATTGTTAAAAATTTTGAGGTTACATTTTCTTTACATAATTTTCAAGTGCCAATAAGACAAAGAACCGCTCGAAGTAATGCAAATATTGCTGCCGTTCAGGCAAGTGTTACTGAAGACCGTAATTTGTCGATTCCAAGACGTTCTCAACAATTGCGACTGTCTCAAACCATAACCTGGCGGATTTTGAGAAAGGATTTGGGTTTGCATCCCTATAAAATTGTTCTCACTCAAGAACTGAAACCATTGGACCACCGTAAACGTCGTGAATTTGCTGATTTTGCCTTGGAACAACTTGAAAACGATAACGATTTTTTTAAGAAAATCATCTTCTCTGATGAGGCTCACTTTCATCTGGATGGTGTAGTAAATAAATAAAACTGTCGATTCTGGTGCGAAGAAAATCCACAAATTATTTATGAAAAACCATTACATTCACCTAAATTGACAGTTTGGTGTGATTTTTGGTATGGTGGAATCATCGGTCCGTACTTCTTTCTAAATGAAGCTGGTAACACCGTTACTGTCAATGGAGAGCGGTATAGATTGATGATAACCAACTTTTTATGGCCGGCATTGGAAGAAGTTGATCTTGACAACATTTGGTTCCAACAAGACGGGGCTACGTGTCACACAGCAAATGCAACAATAGAATTATTGCGAGAAAAGTTTGGAGATTCGATTATTTCAAGAAATTGTGATATTGAATGGCCTCCAAGAAGTTGTGATTTAACACCATTAGACTATTTCTTGTGGGGTTATTTGAAGTCATAGGTCTATCGAAATAAACCAGACTCTCTTCAAGCTTTACAAGTCAATATTGAACGTGCCATTCATGGCATACGACTAGATTTAGTGGAAAAAGTGCTCGAAAATTGGGTTCATCGAATTCGTTCCTGCAGAAGAAGTCGTGGAGGCCATTTGAATGACGTTTTATTTAGAACTTAATTGTATCGATTGTACTTCACATTAAATAAAAAACTTTTGAATTTTCTTAACAATAAGTGTGTTTTTTTTAAAGAAATCATATCACTCTTATTGGAAAACCTTGTATTATAGCATTTTATATGATAGGCTAAGTACTTATCAATACCTGCTCGGAATATTGAAACTGTAGGAGCTCATAAATAATATATTACTTAGTCAGCCCAAATTGTCATCGTTCATATTTATTTAAATTTAACGTATGATGTTATTTCTGTGGTATATTAAGAGGTAACGGATAACACCTAGAAATACAACTTCTGCGTAGCTTCCTGCAATTAGAAAATATTTTTTTTATGTTATTGACTGAATTAGATAGACTTGTTGCTATGTATCACATTAATTCTCATAAACACGTTAAAAGATATTCATCCATCAATAAAAAAATGTATAAAACAAAAAAAATAAATTGTGCAATAAATTTAAAAACAACGATATTTTAATAGTTTTCTAAAATATAGGAAATTAAGATATAGATCGATTTCTTCACAATAATTTACCACTGATAGCATTAGTTGATTTTTGAATGTCAATAATCACGAAAAAACAGTGAAGTTTGTCTCAGTTATAGTTAGGAAATGTGTTGTGATATTTCCTAGATTTTCACGTCCGGTTTCATCAATAATAAAATCTTCTTCTGTTTATACTGCCGGCTTTTCTGAGATTCCTTATCAGAGACAGTTTATTATATGTGAGCTGAATTTTTTAAAATCGTTTTTGTTAATCGTAACGATGCTGTTATTGATTTTGATTATTTTGAACATTTAGTAAATAATTTTACAAACCCCTTTAATTGGAACGTCTGACTAGTACTTTCGAATATTTTTTCAAAATATTTAATACCGTCTTATCTAGGGTTGCCTTATACGATATTCATTGTTTCATTCATTTGTTATAACCCAACATCCACAGATAAGCAAGATATAATATTAGAACATTATACGAAGTACAGTTCTACCTATTTTAGTATTTTCGGAAAATCAAAATATGTTTTATTTTGTAATCATGTTAGGAATAAATACACAGATTGTTAATATTTTTACCTATTTTTATTTGTCAATTGTCGCACATACTAATTGTTTTTTGTCACATAATAGCTTTTTCAGAAGTTTGAAGTAAACTTAATTACTAAAGGTTATATATATATATATATATATATATATATATATATATATATATATAAAATCCCTTTCCACATTAATTTTCGTAATTCTGTATACGTATTTCGACAACTAAGTTGTCATCATCAGCAGATAATTAAGCAGTGTCGCACCTGGAGAACTACGTCAAGAAATACACGTACGAGAAAACTAATTCGACACACGATCCGTACCGCTGAAAACCAAGACGTACATTGTATATTCGTTTCACATAAATTTTAAAAATTGCGTTCTAGCCCTAAACTAAGATAAAAAAGGAAGAAAACGGAAAGAAACGAAACATACCTACATGATTTTATTGCACTAACCCTTGTCCGTTCCTAACAGACTGAACAAAGATGAGTTATTTGGGCCAGTGTCAGTGTTCAACACATGGCGTTTATTCTTTAAAATGTACATACTTTCATACGTATCTAATTCACGATAATTACACACGTCCTTTATCAAATGCAAATAATCCATTTATAGCAGACTTATTTATGAGTAATTTTGAAATTTAACTAAAACGTAAAATTAAATATTTTCTAAGAATTTGGATTAGGTACATATGTAGATGATATTTTCGCGATTTTCAATACACATAAATGCAACTTGGAAGATTTTGTCAAGTAATTAAATTCAAAATTACCGACGATTAAATTTACAGTAGAAAAAGAAAACAATGACACGTTGCCATTTTTGGACACTCTAGTTATTAGGAATAACTTGAAAATAGAATTTGATATTTTCCGAAAAGATACATTTCGGTCCACTAATTCTATTAAAAGCCTTTTAGGAAATGCAAAAGACAAAATAGAACAAAATAAAAAATCGGGAATCTACGGAATTAAATGTCTAGATTGCAGTAAATAATACATCGGCCAAACAAAACCCGGTATAAAGAACATATTGCGCACATAAAATTCAACCGGCCAGAAAAATCAGGTACAGCAGAATATGTGTTAGAAAGTAATCATAGTGTTAACGCGGATTGTTTGCATTTGATAAAGAACGTGTGTAATTATCGTGAATTAGATACGTATGAAAGTATGTACATTTTAAAGAATAAAGGCCATGTGTTGAACACTGACACTGGCCCAAATAACTC
The DNA here is from genome assembly GCA_031893035.1 of Dermolepida albohirtum. Lineage (NCBI taxonomy): Eukaryota > Metazoa > Arthropoda > Insecta > Coleoptera > Scarabaeidae > Dermolepida > Dermolepida albohirtum. The sequence goes on from JAVIWB010005000.1 coordinate 9,050, forward strand.
ATCTTTGTTCAGTCTGTTAGGAACGGACAAGGGTTAGTGCAATAAAATCATGTAGGTATGTTTCGTTTCTTTCCGTTTTCTTCCTTTTTTATCTGAGTTTAGGGTTAGAACGCAATTTTTGAAAATTATGTGAAACAAATTCACAGTGTGCGTCTAGGCTTTCAGCGGTACGGATCGTGTGCGGAATTAGTTTTCTCGTACGTGTATTTCTTGCCGTAGTTTTCCAGGTGCGACACTGGTTAACAACTTATTTGTCGAAATGCGTAAACAGAATTACGAAAATTAATGTGGAAAGGGGTTATATATCAATCTTTAGTGATTAAGTTAATCAACTACAGACTCCATCAAAATCACCGTTTGAAGGAAACTAAATTTCAATGTATAAAACTAGAAGGGTTTCATATTTCGCAAAATGTATAATTAACTTATGCTATATATGTAAATTGTATGAAAAACATGATTTTTGGAACTATTAAAAATGCTTTTAAATTTCATAAACTTATTTCGTAGGGGTAAATTGTTTACATTTGTTTGTTTGTTTGTTTATTATAACGTCATTAAAATATAGTATTAAAAATGTGAATAAAAAGATCAATTTACTCAACAACTCAAAAATAATTTCCTTTGATGTAAAAAGAATTGTTTCCTAGTGTTCGACCAGAATGTGTTGGTTTGGTACAAAAACTTTTAATCAAAGGAATACAAACATATTATTTAAAAATTACATAATTGACTTATTAGAGACTCGCTTAAGCCATAATTATTTTTCAATTTAATAATATTTTGTATAGACTAAGTTACTAGCAGATATCTTTATACATAATACATGCTATGTATTCATGAAGATCTCTGCTAATATCTACAGTTAAAGCTTCCTTACTGCGATATAAAATATTATTAAATTAAAAATTTATTGTTAAATTCTTAACAAAATTGTTCTTTACGTCTGATTTTACGAATAAATATTTTATCATTTATAATAATGTAATTTGATGTTTATTGTACAATCCGTCATTAACTTTATTTTTTTTTAATCACTTAAAGTTTATATATAACCCCTTTCCACATTAATTTTCATGTAAACTAAGTTGCATGTTTTTGGACAACTTACTTGTCATCATCAGCAGATAATTAAATAGCGTCGCACCTGGAAAACTACGGCAAAAACCCGCACAATACCAATTCCGTACAAGATCTATACCGTCGAAAGTCAAAATGCACACTCAGTGTGCGTTTTGGCTTTGTTTCGTGCGAGTTTTTGTCATAGTTTTCCAGATGCGATACTGCTTAATTTTCTGCTGATGACGACAACTTAATTGTCAAAATACGTATACAGAATACGAAAATTAATGTGGAAAGGGATTATATATCAACCTTAAGTGATTAAGTTAATCAACCATAGGCTCTGTCAAAATTACATTCACTTTATTAATCGTATACAAAACCAATTCAATAGATTTAGAAATATTTTGCTCACTTTAGGAAATACACCTTGAGTGAAGTTGACCGTTCTAGAATATTCGATGTTCTCCAATAAAACTTTCCTTTGTATAAAAGGGAACAACTTTAGGGAGGACGGCACTGTCGAGAAGCAACAATAAATAGTCAAAGACTAACATGAGCCGAACTCAGGCTAACTATCAAATCACACCAATCATAAGACTAACATGAGTTATACTCAATTTGTCTAAGTATCAACTCATATTAACCACAAAACGTATCATAGTTAAACTATTGTGCAATGCCATAGTGTCATTAAAAGCAGCAAAGTAACATTCAAAGAGAGCCGCATTTTACATCAATTCCATGTATAAGTTTAGTGATTTGTTGTTAAAGATTAGGGATTTTAAATTCACGTTATATTTAAATAACACCCCTAGTAAATATTAAGAAAACTAGTGCAGAATTGCATTTACCTACAACAAATACAATCCACTAACATCACAAGATACTCAGCTCCACACACCATCACAAACAGATGTGTTGACGACATTATTTCTAGTTCTTGAGTGCCTGCCCGATAGGAGCGAATCATCATGTAAGTGCTTGGTCACGCTGGATAGCGATTTGTCGCGAGCGAAAAGTTGCGATATCTTTGTTACGTGCAAATCGAATTGCTCTTCTATTGGAAGATTCAGATTTACCGGTACATTATTCTCATGAGGAAAAAAGATTGTACGGTGTACATTCCGTAAATCAATACAGGAAACTGTATAAAGTTCATTACTTATATAAACAGTTGCTAGAAATTTTTTAAGTACCTTAAAATATCTTTGAAACGTTAGAAATCAAGATTTTCACATTTTTGGGGTCTACTTTACAAAAATCACAAATCGTTCGTTCGTCCGTACGTGCGTTCGGGCGAACATTTTTTTACCAAATCGTTGGTAAAAAGTTATTATATTAAAATTAAGTCATTTTTGTTTTTTTTATACTCCCAATAATAAACAACTGTTTTGTTAAAATTTCATAAATAAATAAACCATAAATAATATTATAATATGTTGCTATTCGTTCTTGTAAGAAAAACTCGAAAAGGGTTGTTTCCTCGTAGAGTAAAACTGAAAAATACGATTTTCTCAAAAACTGTCTTTTAATTTTATAAATAAATAATCCATAGATAAGGTATATCCGCTTTGTTGCAAGATAGAAAATCTTGCAACAAAGCGGATATACCTTGCATTTCTGATAGAATTTCTTTAACATCTGAACGGGGACACGTATTGATACCATTGTCAGCACAAACTAACATAAAATAAAAACACTATGGAATTTAGAGTGACACACTTACATGCTAAGTCGATTAGGTAATAATTTTATTTATTCCGCATTTTATAAAATATAATGTCCTTAGAGTTTTGCAATGTACATTAGAATGTAGTTTACTTTAAACATCTGAAGAGATCGGTGTGTAACGAAACAATTTTTATGTTGTTGTATGCAACAATTAACAAATAAAAATATGTGAAAATTTTAACAATCCGTGTATTTATTACTACAAGATATAAATATGAGATTTCATCAAGTAAAGACTGAATTAATTTAACCCATAATTCTTATCCTTTTTCTATGAACTCACCTTGAGAATTCTCCTCATATTCATTTAGTGCTGAAGTAGTCACAGTGAAAATATTATTTCTTGAATACTCTGAAGACTCTGTATCTGCAGTGTTCTTGATAATGTCGTTTAAAGTTGGCATGTCCATTTACGATATGTCGTGAATATGAAAAACTTTATTCTTAACCTAAAATAAGTAAAAATAGTATTAAATTTATTACTAAGCTTGTCTGCATGTCTAGGTGTGCAAATGAGCATAGTACTCTAAAGATTGTGTATATCTGTAAATGAATGCGCTTGTGTTAGCACTTCTGTGAGAGTGTGTTTAATAAGAATAAAACTATTATAATATTATTTAGAAATACAGAAATAAGTTTTTACTAATTTTGATATACGACGATACGAGTTCTATCTAATATGGACTTCGAGTAAAATAGTTGAATTTGATGGAGCCTGTGGTTGATTGACTTGATCAATAAGGTTGATATATAACCCCTTTCCACAATTAACTATTTGTAAATTCTGTATACGCATTTCGACAACCAAGTTGTCATCATCAGCAGATAATTTCAAAGTGTCGCACCTGGTAAAACACGGCGAAAAAATTGTACGTGTATGTGTTTTTTCGTACAATTTTTTTCGCCGTGTTTTACCAGGTGCGACACTTTGAAATTATCTGCTGATGATGACAACTTGGTTGTCGAAATGCGTATACAGAATTTACAAACAGTTAATTGTGGAAAGGGGTTATATATCAACCTTATTGATCAAATTCGAGTAAAATGCTAAGCGATTTATTCTGTATAGCTTTACTGAGAATTAATGTTCAACACTTGTTTGTATTCTACTTAAGATGGCAATTCAGTTGAATACGTATACGAACATTATCAATATTTGTATCATAGATTTGTACTATGCTAAAAAAAATCTTACTGCATTATATTAATGTGGTAATAGTTTTTTGTTATGTTTTTGAATATTCAAATCTGCACCTGAGACGACAGAACCTCCTGCTATTAACAGACTATTAGTCATGGTTTAAAACCGTTGTGTTTTTTGTTGCATGCCAGTCAAGCTAAATTTGAAAGATGAACTACGTATTAAACTGAGATTTATAGTAAAATTAAACAAAATAATTATTTACTGAGGCCAATAGAGAAGACCAGATGCTTAGTGCGCGTATGTGTTGCGTAAGTGACTCAGTGGATGAAAGAACATAAATAACAAGGTTTGGAATACATTCTAATTGAAGATTCAAAGAAAACACAGGTCGAATAGTAGCTCAAATCATAAACCCCAACAATACCTGTTTGGAAAATTTTGCGCAAGCATCTTAATATGAAAAAGAAGTCAGTATGATTGTCTCTTATCATACAATAACAGGAAGACACAAGACATAAGAAAATTGGACTCATTCTACAGAAACTTGAAATGGATCTAAACTTTTCTTGATAAGTTTGTAATGAAGTTATTCAAAGCATGAAACCAACTCTAAATTCGAAACTGCTTTGAATTTATTCTATAATTACTCATTGTATTGTTTGACATAAAAAGTTTTTGGCAAAAGGGGTTTCAAAAGATAGAAGAGTTAATTATTACAAGAAAGTTGTAATAAAATTCAGAGAAGTAATCAGAAAAATACTGATAATACTGCTTCTTCTAACATGTTGCATTTTGTGGAACAGTTCTTAATCAACAAATATATTACTATGCTGCAGTCTTTTCCATAATTTATATAATATGTTTCATATTATAAATTGGAAGTAATTATAAATCGCGTGTGTTATAATTACCACTTCGCTTAAGCATTGACTTCTTTAATGTACACTAAGGTGTCATAGCTTATACAGTTGTTAGTTGTATAACTTGGTATTAATTATTTATCTTTATCTCAAAGTAACTGAAAATTCATCATTTCTTTAAAATGTCTCCATTTTATCTTGTTTTCAAGCTGTATAGATTTGATTGATGCTCGATATTGCCTCATTACTTTCTCTTATTAAAAATGATAAAAAATCCACTCCTGATGTGAAACTATAATATCTGGGTAAAAACGTTAATCAGTAAAGTTTTCATGCAATTGTCCGCGAATATAGCTGGCTATTCAAATTCTAGAAAGTTGAACGATAATTACTTTCGAAGGCGTCAACGTCTATGAGAATTTGCGACTACTACTTTCAGTTTCTACTAATCTGACTCCTATCGATCGTTTTATTAAATGTTTGCCATCGTATAGATTTCTATCTTTACTAATACAAATTATATATTTCTAATTTAAAATTATGAAAGTTTAATATCAGTAAACTCGTAAAAAAATTAATGCTTAACACGGACCAATTGTTTTACATTATTTTTTAAAACGATGTGATATTATCATTTGATTAAAACACACGTTTATAAGGATACGCGATATGTATCAAAAGTGCTGAAAAGTTTTGATGTAGCTATCCTTTTCACTTTATTTATCCACTCAATGTATTTATCTTATCTATATGTAATTATTCCTCCAGCTTATATTTCTTATTTGATGTATGCTAGTTTAAGAATATTTTCACTCATTCTATGCTCAAGAAGCCTATTTAATAATTTGCATGCTTTTTAAATTTCTAAGTATTATTCCTTTCATATAGACTATTCAGTTGACCTTGCTTGACATAAATTAGAGGAATTTACTTGTTCTGGAACGAAATTCATACTCTAATTATTAAGGTAATCAATTAATATTTAGAACTAGCGAATTCTGAAAAAATACAATAATAGGCAATGAAATTAAAATTCAGTACTTGATTTAACTTCTAAGAATTAACTTTGTTGGCGTCCGAATATTAAGAATGGTTTAATTAAGTGGAAAAGAATGAATGAAATTAGAATAAATGAAGAAGTTGATGAAATTTACTACATCCTGCTCTACTATATCTACTATTACTACTACTTGACTAAACTATGATATACAAAGGGTACTAGGAAAGTTTTGCAATATAACGCAACAATGAATCGTAGGAAGCTGGAAGCGTGTTGAGACATGTTCATACGTGCATAGTAGCCGCCGCGCCATGTCTATGGGCTCAGTTATTCATTAGCAGTGAGAGTGTAAAGTGCTTGCGATTGCATCGTGGTCATGAAATGAGATAAGGGCAGTTTTGCGTTATAATTTCGTGCGTGGTTTAAACATAGACCAGTGCTTCGAAGAAATGACTCTTGCACTAGGTGATGTTTGGCCACATCGTACAACGATATTCAGATGGTATAGAGAATTCCAAAGGGGAAATTTAACTGTGGAGGATGGCGAGAGGCCGGGAAGGCCACGAACGTCAGTCACGGAGGAAAACGTTACTACTGTGAGAAAAATGCTTGGCGAGGACAGGCGGGTGATTTACCAACAGATAGAGGGTACTTCAGGCCTAAATGCACCAGCAATTCGTTCGATTCTGCATGATCATTTGCACGTGAAGAAACTTTGTTCTCTCTGGGTGCCGCATCGACTGACTGAAGAGCAGATGACACGACGTGTGACTTGGTGCCGCGAAATGCTAAAATGTTTAATAAGGGACAATCTCGAGATATGAACAACATCGTGACAAGTGACGAGACTTGGCTGTACCATTACGATGTGCTGACCAATGCTCAAAACAAAGTTTAGGTCTTTGATGATGAGGACACATCCGTAGTTGTCAGAAAATCCCGATCTGTAAAGAAGAAAATGATAGCTGTATTTTTCAAATCGAATGGAATTATGGAACGATTCGTTTTAGACTCACAGAAGACAGTCACAGCTAAGTGGTATACTGAAGAGTGCCTACCTAAAATCATTGGATCTATAAAGAACCTGCGGCCAAAGTCAAGAATGGACACCTGGTTCCTCCATCACGATAATGCCCCAACTCACGGCGCCAAAGCTTGCACCGAATATTTAACCACGCCAGGATTGAAACTTCTGGAGCACCTTAGCGGTTTTCCAGTGATGAGGACCGTCTGCGGGCTTAGGACAACGAGTGCACTTTATTCCCTAGTGAAACTTGGCAGAACTGGTTTAAAGCTTGGTTTCGGCGGATGGAGAGGTGTATTGAGTGTAGAGGAAATTACTTTGTAAAAATTAAATAAACAAATCTGTATTGCAAAACTTTCCTAGTACTCTTTGTAAGCGCCCAACCACTGCCGAAAATATCGAAGCATGAAAGATATTCTTATAAACATTTAGAATGATTAGGCGGGGATTATGAATGTAGAATGGAATTTTGCGAAAGCAGGATGGAATTTACTATTTTCCGACGAGGTTACGTTTTGTTTGAATTGTCCTGTTAATCGTTATAATTGTTGATATTGGTCAATTTATGCCTTTAGGTGAAGAATTGAAACCCAACGGTCCACTTGCCTGACAAGTTAAAGATTTGCTTCCATAATAAGATTTATGGCATAAATAAAAAATCTAATCTGACAGTCCTGGTAAAGTATCCGCACTCGCATATGCAGTTTTTGCTAGTATTTTCCAAATTTAGTACATTTTTCATTCATAGTACACTAACTGGACAGAGTTATTTAGATCTTTTACGTAATTAAGTTGTTCTTAATATTGAGAAAGATGGGGAATTACCTGAAAGTATTTGGTTCCAATGAGACGCAATGCACCCTTATTAGACAAGGAAGTTTTTGTAGTGGAACATTCTCAAATCGGCGGATTGGGCCTGAACTGTGTTCAGATTTAAATTCGCTAGATTTTTTCCTTTGTGGTAATTTAAAATCTGTGTTTATGTTAGGCAACTGCATAATCTGAACGAGTTACGATAGAGGATAATTGGTGGGGAGCTATTAATTTATGAAGAGGCACTAGCAAAATCATTCAAGAATTTGTTCACAGTCTGAATGCTGTCTGAAAATGAACGGCCATCATTTCGACGAACTCATCAACTAATTTTTTTTTGTGTACGTTTCTTGCATAAAATTTTCATTATTACATTTTGTTAAATATATCCGTCGTTGTTGCACAAAAGGGTGTTAAACCTTATTTTATTGAACTCCCAAAAACAGAGCTCTATTGAATTTCTCAAAAATTTACAAAGTTAAAATGAAAAAGTTATCATTATTTTAGGCGAAATCGGAAGCCTCTTTCTAATATAAATATGCTCGTCAAATCCCCATTTTTCATTTATTTAAATGTGAAAAATTTATTAAAATCTAAGTAGTAATAAGATAATGGAACGAATCTATACATTTAACTGACTTTATATATTTTATATTCCACTTTCATATACAATAGTAATATATAAATAAGTATAACTTTATTTTAGGCAAAGAAAACAAATAGTAAAGAAATTCTACAATGAAAAATTTTAGTTTAATTACACCACAAATGTGGGATATTGCTAGTGTTCTATTCATTTACTAAAAGAAGTTTTTGAATAAAATAAGATTTATAGGTACCCGGAAAGAATTGTGGACTATGCGATGATATACACAAAGGCAAGCTTAACTAAACCATTGACTATCAATGATAAAGGGAGTAACTAACAGATTCTCGAGCTAGTTCGATAGCAGTACTTGACTTGAAACATGGACGATATATCTTCACATTTTAAAAACTCCAGCTAAGTATACCCGTGGACTCTCGCAACGCTGTCAATCGATACAAATCGAGATCACGCTATTTCAATTTCAATAACATGTTTTTTTATTTCTATCCAATTTTCTTCAATTTTATTTTTTTAAAATTTATTGTTAGTTCAACGTACATTTGCATTTTGTGGGTACTCATGTAAAGCTTCTGCATTGATATCATTTGTAAATAACTGCTTTGTTTTGTCTGAAGTATGTAGCTCAAAGAGCATTCGGAAGTAATACACGTTTGTATCATATATTGCGCTGATGGCTCGAATTGCTGTTCAGGATTTACTACAATGCATTTCATGTCCATGATGCAGTACAGTATTTTAGTTAGAAGTTTCACATATATAGTAAGTAAGTAAGAATAAAACTTAACTTATTGGGAAGTCTGAAAATTAATAGATATAAAAAACTAGGCCTATATTAAATGATCATTTAGATTTAATAACTCCCCCTTACTTAATTAATGATTATAATTTGTAAGCCTCCTCTTGACATTCTGTATATAAGATGTGTAGTATAGCTGTAATATAATTTTATCATCCGCCTGCTGAAGGCAACGTGAACATCATCAATTGAGTCTGAAAAAAATTACGAATAGGTAAATGTTTCAATCGAAAAGAAAAGCAAATTAATGTTTTTAACTCTTTTCTTAAAAAATATAATATCGTTAAAGGGAGTAATGGAGTAAAATGTTTACAACGCAGCATAAATAATGTCGGGAAGGAACAAGAAAAAAAAATGCCCAGCTTGCTATTACGGTGATAATAATGTTTCTAATTTAACACGAATAGTATTAAATAAACTTTTAAAATTCATAGGTTTTGAATTTGAAAAAGTAAAAGTATTCTTATTGAACGAGATTGATGCGCAAATGCAATATTTTCGAAACATTTGCAGATTTAGAAACGAGGATAGAATTAACATACTTTTATATCAAAGATGTATTATAAGTGAGTGTATAATCTGGTACGTAGACTTCCGCGGTCGTGGTCCATGCTACCTGCTTCTGGTTTTCCGGGCTGGAACCGCGTCACTTGTATATCTGCCAACGACAAATGGGTACGAAACGTCGGCAAATATACAAGTGACGCGGTTCCAGCCCAGAAACCCAGAAGCAGATAGAGAGTGTATAGTTTACGCGGATCAATCGTAGATTAAGGTTGCTCATACAGTGTAATCTTGACCACGACCTGAAAATTCATCTTAAACGTCATCGAAAGTAGACATTCATCAGATTTTTTTTGGCTGCTAGCTAGGAACTAAACAATTAATTCAAGTGTATACTGTCGGTAATACGATAGTTTAAATAAATCTATCATCATGAGACGTCCAGAGCTTGTTCATTGTAAAGGAGTGGTATTTCATCGCGTCGATATGAGACGACCACACAGAAGTTTTATTTCTCGCCAGATCTTGCGCCTTCGGACGTTCACTTGTTTCTTTCTCTTTAAAACTCCTTCCGTGGTGTAACAATGTTGGACTCAGATGAGTTTATCGATCGGCACCTAGTGAAGTTTTTTCAGCGATGAAGAGGGGTCCTTCTATGTACGAAGAATTTCGAAATTCAGCGAAAATTGCCAAAAAGTTATCGATGAAAACGGGCAATATATAATCAATTAATACTTTTTTATATTAATAGATCGACCTCTGAAAAGCAGAATAATCATGACTTTTCCCTCAATTCACTATATTTGCATATTATTGTCTGCAACATTCTTTAATATAAGGTACCGAAAAATTGCAAAGTACTTCGCGTGCTTAGTGATGGACAAAAAGAATAGCGAATGGGGACCACCTTGAAAGCTATTTCTGACGTTGTTATTGGAGATGAATTGTAGGTTTCTTATGTAGTGCCCTACAAGTTAAAAAAGAAGAGTTAATTAAAAACCTCATGGAAACCATCTTCTTAAACTAAATTGTTCTATTGCTAATTTATTTTATGCACCGAGAAGACTCCATTAATTGTGACGCATATTGTGATAAAAAAATTGCAGAGTATTTATAATTGACAACGAGGTCTATTATCTAATGACGTTATGTTCCTCTAAGACAAGACTGAACTTCGTAATGCTGAGAAAATACTTCGTCACCAGTTTAACTGAGAAATTTTATAGTAAAGGAATGGATTACTCCCATCCTCGTGGAAATATAACGCGGGTATACAAAAATTCATTTTATGGTATGGCACCTGTTTGAATAGCATGGAAGTATGTGCAATAAAGTAGTGTAAGGTTATTTTTCATTAAATATTTTTTTCAAAAATTTTTGTTGGTTGCTTTTTAATTATAAAACGACTACCATAGATGCATGTATACAAAATTGCACCTACGCACTGGACATCGAAAGCCAGGAACCTATATCACAGAATGAAAAAAGTTCATCGTTAAATGTGCAATTACTTTTTTAATGTCACCAAAAAGTAAAACATTTTAAAGTAAAATGATCACTAGTATTAAGAAAGTACGTTTGTTAAATACACAAAAATATTCGATAAAGAAATTACATCATTTTCTTTTTCTAATTTTTGGATGTCGCATCTTCTAAAAGCTTTTATTCTTAGGGTCATTATGGTCGGTGGAACTTTTCTCTAATGATTTCCTTTTGTATTCTTTTGTGTACCATTTTCTATTCGACTTCTTTTATTAGAAATATAATGCAATGACCGGAAATATACGAGTTGCTTTGTAAAGAATAAAGAAGGCAAAAAAGATCGAATTAAATATATTGCTGTATACGTTTCCGAATTATATGATACAATAAATAAATACGCAGTCAAAAATTTTAAGGCTTAAGGCCTGGAAAACATCGTATTCCGCATTGTTTTTGATAATAAAAATTGTATGAAAAGTAGAAAATATTCAATTTCTGAAAACTGAGATTTTATTTTCTATTTGCAACAGAGAAAATTAGCAACATTCTAGGCTTACACAAAATAATATAGAAACCATAAAGTGTATAGTAATTAGTTTATAATTATTTCAAACAGCAAAAAATAAATACTTCGAATAATTTTACAAAGAATTTTATTGTAAACCGACAATATTCTTTCAAATTTTCGTTCATTATCAAGGATAAAACTTAACTGAAACAAAATAAATGCGCTCAACCCCACAAACGAAATTTTACAGAACATCTAATAGTACGCAGGTACTAAAAAAATTAGTGACGTCATTATCTATATTGTCTTCTTTCTTAATATTTCTCTTAATTTCCAAAATATCTAAAGTATCTAAATATCCCTTACAACCTTGATATAAAAATTAAAATCTTAGTCTTTAATCCAGCGATTATTATTTGTACCGTGCTGTACACCGCATCGTGAGCATTTGTTCAGCAGCCTGTGTTTCGCAAAAGAATTTAGCAGGTAATAAATGTAAATAAATAGTGTTTTCAGTATCCAAATGTACAAAATAGATAAAATGCATTAAATATTTGCAGCATCAGGTAACGGGTGGGCCATTTAAAAGTTTAAATTTAAGAATGCAATAAAACAAAAACGGTTTAAAATTTTCCCAAATTTATTTTTTTGTTGTGAAGTACAATTGTTCCGGTTAGAGATGGAATATTATTTCATTCATATAGCTGCTGCGGCTGGCCTCACAGTACCCCATTCGATCGGACCAATTTTCGAGAACTTTTTCGAGTGTATGGGGTCGTATCTCGGCAATGGCATCACGAATATTGGCCTTCAAATGCTCAATTGTCTCTGGTTTGTCGGCGTAACACTTGCCTTTAACGGCACCCCACAAAAAATAGTCCAACGGTGTCAAATCGCAGCTTCTTGGCGGCCAATTGACATCATCGTTTCGGCTAATTAAATGCCCAACAAACGTTTGAAGCAATAAATCGATTGTGGCATGAGATGTGTGGCAAGTTGCACCATCCTATTGAAACCAAACATCGTTCACATCAATACTATGAAGAACGGGCACAAAAAAATCGATTATCATGGTGCGATAGGTGTCGCTATTGACCGTAATGGTTGCGCCGTCCTCATTTTCAAAGAAATATGGGCCAATGATGCCTCCGCTCCACCAGATGCACCAATCACTCGTAATGGGTGCATTGGCTTCTGTAAGACTATGTGTGGGTTTTCTGAGATCCAAATACTGCAATTTTGCTTGTTAACGTACCCACCAAGATGAAAATGAGCTTCATCCGAATAGATGATTTTTTTTGGCAAAATCGACATCATCATGCAGTTTCTCGTTGGCCCATCTAGCGAAGCGAAAACGAAGCGGATGGTCGTGCGGCTTCAACTCTTAAACCAACCTAAATCTTCCGTTTACACACTATCTACTTCAGTAATAACACGAATTTAATATTAGTATTATTTCTAAAGTAGATCTAGCGTTTCGTCGTCGTACTGGTGTTGATTCATTGTTTACTGAACTAGTGAACTCAAATTTATCCACCACACTGCGAGCAGTCCTCTCGGTAGGACGATTATGGCCACCGTAAAATTATTTTACACGTGTTGTTGAACGCTATATCCATCCATGGTGGTTTGGTAAAACACACTGAATAAATGACAGGCAATTCGACAGTTGTAACTCGAACAATATGGCCGCTATCAACTGTCAACGTTCGGAAGTCCCTATTGGAAGACCCGTTAATATTAGTGTTATTACTAAAGTAGATAGTGTGTTAACGAAAGATTCGGATTCTACCAGATTCAAACAAATTTTTGGTGATAGTGAGTTTATAGAAATTTGTTTAAATCTGTTAAAATCTGAATCAAGGTATATACCTTGTTATTAGATGTCGAACGGTCGTTCTGTGTATATAAAAACATTTAGTAATCACAGCGAACATGGCTATACGAAAAAACTGTTGAAACGTACCTGATGCTGCAAATATGTAACTCATCTTATTCACTTTGCGTATCTAGAAATATTACGGGCAAAATTTATTGCACTTCTTCTAAGCAAACATTGCTAACCGAACGCTCGCGGTGCCAACTCTACTTCTGTTTACATTTCGTTCGCTCTGTCCTGAATAACAGAAAATTTTAACGAGATGGAAAAACTGAAAAACGTGGCAGCGGAAAACAGGTGTAATAAAAAAAGTTTTGTTACATTTATACAAATATTTACAATAGTAGACAAAGGAGTTTTATTTATAAATTTACCAAATAAAATATTGGATGCAAAGGTTGAAAAGTGATGATTTAAAGTAGTATAAAAGTTCAAATTGGAAGTAAAACAGCACTCTTTAAGAATTAAATTAAAAATCACATCAGTTAAAAACCATTCGGGATAATTAGATTTTATATATGAGAATAACATTTAGGAATAGAATTGTCGAAAATATTATAAAGTCTTGAAAAATTCATCAACAGCTTTATCGGATTTGTTAAATGAATTTAAAAATGACGAATTCATGTTAAAAATATAAGAATACAACTTTTTCAAAGCTGCTTTCCGTAAGTTATATCGAGCATTACAGTTTGACGAAAAGAATACGTTACATCAGATAAAATTAAAAGGAGAATAGTGCAAACAATGACTTAATAATACAATAGCCTGTTATATTAAATAAAACTAAATCTAAAACCCTGTTATTGTAGTTGGTTACGTAATTACATTATACCATTCTAGGTAAGATACACATCGAACTGAGTATAGAACATTCAAATTGAAATGGGCAATTAAAGTAGCTGGTTTGTCAAATGTAATAAAAACTCCTCAGCCAAAGAAATGTTCTCTCACATCTAACGATATCTATAATATTAAGGAAGTAATGCATTATCATGGATGGAATCACCAAGCCAGTTTTAGTAGTAACAATGATGTCAAAAGTAGAATTAGTGGGCCTTGCATAACAAGTTTAAGTCTTCGATCACAAACCACGAACATTTTGATAGTAAATACTAACAGCAGTGAGAAAACCGTTATAATTACCTAGTTTTACGTTTATATTACCATTCTTTAACAGATTATTCAGCTCAACAACTTTAAAACACTTTGCTGCACATTTTCAACACTAAACTTATGGAAAATCTGAATAAGTATACAAATTATTATAGCGTTTCTAAGTTTACTGCGAACTAAAGAACACTAAAGATTTGATTTCAAGTTCGAGAAATATTGGGAACTACTAAGTAAAAAAACAAGATTCAGGGAAGCACTTCTGCAATAATATGGTTACTATCAAATAAAATTTCCGTCTATCGCTATTATAGTAAATGCTAAATATTTATTGTTGATGTGATAATAAAAATTAAGGGATCTTTTTTCCTAGGAAAATAAATCACATAGCATTTAGCTTATATTTAGTATCAGGTGGTTCTGTAGATATTTTTTAAACTGCGTCGTTTGGTCTATTAATGTGCATAAATATCTTTAAATAATCGACACAAGCAAGTTCAGGACATGTTAGTGATTCAAGAAGATCATTAGTATATAATACAAGAAAGGGTTTCTAGTTCAGGGAGTTCCAAAATAAGAAATACATTCGGAGGGTTGAAAACAATTATAAAATACATAATTAGTTCTTTTATGTAAATAAGAAGTCATAAGAAAGAGAAAATCCTCGTTTAATCCTAAATTAAGCAACTTTTTTGCTAATATATTATGATAAATGATATTGAATAAAACATCCATTTCACAATAATTATTTAATATGTCACAAATATCTTGGGGAAGGCAGACTAAATAAGTTTTTCTAATTTGTTAACATGATAGAAAGGGGCATAATTCCACTATTTTCCCCTATAGTTTCCAATGA
Source organism: Dermolepida albohirtum (assembly GCA_031893035.1). Lineage (NCBI taxonomy): Eukaryota > Metazoa > Arthropoda > Insecta > Coleoptera > Scarabaeidae > Dermolepida > Dermolepida albohirtum. The sequence goes on from JAVIWB010005000.1 coordinate 24,438, forward strand.
TACTTAGTCATTTTCCGAACGGCTTCGTAAATCAGGGGCAGTAATTCGAACGGACGTATAAGGTTTCTTATTGTTGTCCTAAGAGAGAAAATCTGCTCCTTTGAGACAACAAATTAGTCGTAAAATTTTAAGCACCCAACAAACAGATATGTAATATATATTTTTTCTATACTAACAACTGAAAATTAACATGCTTCTGATATGTGTTACTATAATCCTACAATCATTGAGTACCATGTCATAGATAAAACCAACATCTTTTTTTGCGACTGTTCTTATAGCTGACGTATATTTATAAGATTCTCTTTGGAATTTAAAATCTCGACGCCAGCTTTTAATATGAACGGTTGGAATTACATAAGCCATATTTCTTTTCTTCTTCTTCTTCTTCTTCTTCTTCTTCTTCTTCTTCTTTTCGGAAAAATACCTGATGTCATCTTCCGTTTAATTTTCACCAATTTTTGAATAAACGTAAATATATGTCATAGATAAAACCGACATCTTTTTTTTGCGATAGATTATGATGTTCCTGTAGCTGACGCATTTTCATAAGATTCTCTTCGGAATTTAAAATTTCGACGCCAGTTTTCAATATGAATGGTTGGAATTACATAAATAAGCCATATTTAAATTCTTTTCGGAAAAATACCTGATATCATCTTCCGTTTAATTTTCACCCATTTTGAGTAAACGTAAATACTACTGCAGTTAAAATTAATAAATCTGGAATGAAGTCATTTTGAATATAATTTTATATATAATATAATTCATGAATGTTTCTCCTAAATTTGCTTGGGAAATAATTATTTAATTTATTTAGGTTTTTAACTTACAACTTACAACTTACTGTGAATGGTTTCGGATGAAAAAATGTAACAGATACTTATTGGTTTGAATAATATCATATCTCCCTCTCTCGACCAATACATAAATGTATTGACCGACAAAGCAAGAACGCTTCTATCTCACAGATCGGAGACCATGCCTCCAGTGTGTAATAGACAGAAACTTACATCTAGGCTTTATGCCAATTAAAGAATGTTAAAAAGGAATCATTCTATTATTAATAACACCCTATCAACTACATATGATTCATCGAATTCACGAATCGTCAGGTTGATTTGTGTTATTAATGAACGATTCCTTCAGAGTGCTTATCATATCATTTCGATACAGAAAATAATGAATAATATCATATCTCCCTCTCTCGACCAATACATAAATGTATTGACCGACAAAGCAAGAACGCTTCTATCTCACAGATCGGAGACCATGCCTCCAGTGTGTAATAGACAGAAACTTACATCTAGGCTTTATGCCAATTAAAGAATGTTAAAAAGGAATCATTCTATTATTAATAACACCCTATCAACTACATATGTTTCATCGAATTCACGAATCGTCAGGTTGATTTGTGTTATTAATGAACGATTCCTTCAGAGTGCTTATCATATCATTTCGATACAGAAAATAATGAATAATATCATATATATAATATCGAATAATATCGAAATGATATGATAAGCACTCTGAAGGAATCGTTCATTAATAACACAAATCAACCTGACGATTCGTGAATTCGATGAAACATATGTAGTTGATAGGGTGTTATTAATAATAGAATGATTCCTTTTTAACATTCTTTAATTGGCATAAAGCCTAGATGTAAGTTTCTGTCTATTACACACTGGAGGCATGGTCTCCGATCTGTGAGATAGAAGCGTTCTTGCTTTGTCGGTCAATACATTTATGTATTGGTCGAGAGAGGGAGATATGATATTATTCATTATTTTCTGTATCGAAATGATATGATAAGCACTCTGAAGGAATCGTTCATTAATAACACAAATCAACCTGACGATTCGTGAATTCGATGAAACATATGTAGTTGATAGGGTGTTATTAATAATAGAATGATTCCTTTTTAACATTCTTATTGGTTTGTATTTTCTGGCTTTCCGAATAGCCGTTTTAACGTGCAAGTCAGATTACTGTTATTATTGATAGTACCTGTCCTAACTTATACATATGTCAGACAAAAACACTTTAACTTTTCAAATAGAGATGAGGATACAATCTTCTCAATTATTGACTTTATTATTGACTTTTTAAATAATTTGAAAATAAATAATTCTTTTTTTTAATTACATATAATTTTTAAACCAAACAAAAATTCGTTTAATAAGTAGTGCAATTATATATATAGATAACGTTATTAAGCAAGAACAAATTCCTGAAGTGAACTCAATTCCGAAATAACTTCTTAATAGAATAAAGTGCATGTCTTCTAACTCTTCTTTTTGTTTATATGTATGGTATTTAGGATTTCTGTTCATAATGCTTAAAATTAAAGTTTAAAAAACTAGATTTCCAACTAAATTAGCTGCATGTTTTAAAATTGTTTATTCATTTCAAGATGATATAAATTTTTCGGAAAAAAAAAACTACTGTTTTGCGAATAGTAAAATAATAACATAATAACTTTTAATATTACGGAGGTGAAAGGTAAGTCAAATTATTGCCGATGTGACCGCGTGTGAAAATATTGGAATATCTGAACAGTTTCGGTGAATTCATGAATCCATTCAGGATAACTCAAGAAGCGGAAAGCAACCAATACTGATGTTTACATGAAAGTTAAAGTAATGGTTCTCGAATTTTGTCGTCTGAAAGTGTCTTCCATTGCTGGGTCCAATCTTCTCAAAAGATAGTGGACAAATAAAAACTGTTATTCAACAGGTTTCTCAAAATAATTTGCTATTTTTGGGTATATTGCTCAGATCTATTGAATCCAGAAATAAAATTAGAGTTTATGCTATCGCTCCGTAAGCGTTCTCCGCCTCGAAAAAGAACTCTCACACAATCTTCAGCTGGAAAGCTAAAACTCATGACCGACTTTTTTTGTAATCAAGAAGGAGTTGTTCCTGTTGAATAAATCTGAGAAGAGATTACAAAAGCAGCAGTTAACTATGGTAATACATTAACAACCATATACATATAGTGGTTAAGAAGTCCACTTTCTTTATAACAATGCTAGTGTTGACAAAGCTGCCAAAGTTCAACCCATTTCCTGCGACTGCAACTTTGTTGAACTGGATTTGACTTGATCCGACTTCCGTTTATTTAGAAATTTAAACAAATTTAAAAATGCCTATTTTGAACCCCAACAGAAATAATTTTTTTCTAATAGAATTCGTTCATTGCAGGACAGGTAGCTCAAAATCATTTAAATTAAGGGAAGTTAATTATATAAGTATATTATTATAAGTCGTAGGCCTTTTGCTTCATTGTTAGAAAACTTTTTGAATTACCTTTGTACATACAGCTGTTAGTCAGCTAGTTTGTACACTAGAAAAGATAGCCTCTCATAACACATCACAACGCATTAATCTCATATTTAGAGAGTGATTAATATGTGTATTATTGATGTTGTCGAATGAGCTAACAAATGTATAACTGTCTACATGAACAAAAAATACAAAATCATGTAAATAGACGCCTCTATGGGATGATATGTTGCAATAAATTTTCGGTTAAGTTTTAGACTGTAGCAGTTAGCTATTGGTGTTTCAGTCAAAGTGAGGAAAACGCACACATTTCAATCGAGTTTTTAATAATTCCTGGTCATAATCCTTCCTCTTTATTTCATTGGACCACTTTATAGTCCGCTAGCACGTGAAATTTACTACACTCAAATATTCATAAAAACATGTCTCTTTTTTATCTAGCACCTGTGCAATTAGAAATATAAATAATACAGATTAACTATAATTACAGGGTAACAAAAGTTATTAAATGATATCAAGAGAAATGACATTGTGTTTTATTCATACTTACATTTATTCGAGATCAATAACTAGTTATACCGAGCAAGCTCACGAGAGTAGCAGGTGTAGCGAAGAAATACAATAAATAACTTTCAAAGTTTTGATGTTTAAAGTACATAATAAGTTGTATAAAAAGGCGATATTTGCAAAAGAAATATCTATAAATCATTGACGGAAAAATTTGAACGGAAAAACTAATATATTTAGATATTGGCAAGAAATATAATCAATTTCAAATAATTCCCAAAAATAAATCGTAATTAATAATAAAATTCTTTTCCAAACTACCATCTGTAATGTATTGAAATCTTGACAAACAATTTCGATTATAACGTAAGAAGAGTTACAGAAAGAAATCGAAATACAATCAAAAAATGAAGCGTTACGTTTCATCCAAACGTAGTTGATTCTATACATCTTGCATATCTAAACATGGCATTATTAACATTTCTTGCTTAATTTATTTCTTTGTTTAACTACTTTAATGCTAATTAAAAGCAAATTATACATAATTACTAGGACGACTTCATAAATTTTGAGATACACTTCTATTGATACACATATATAAAAATTATACTGTGTTCGTAGTAATTCCCGTCAATACATCGTTGAAACCGATATTACCACCTTTCATATGCACCCAACAAGGCTTTTAAAGACAGGCGTCATAATTTCAGAAAGAATTTATAAACTTATATACCTTTACTCTTAAAAAATCAATTATTAATTTTTCTGTATGAGGTGACGTGTCGCTATTATGTTAAAGTATAGCATGTACAGTCTTGATCTGGTAGTGTTTCTGGAAGGAACTTATTTACATACTATTGAGCACTGTCCGTTTTCTGTTCTTTATGCTTAACATTTTTATATATTATATAAATCTGTACTTCTTTCTTAGTAATCGTTGTAGTTGAATCGTCTTCATATACTCAGGCTTAGCTTTGTTATCGATATGAAAGATCATAAAATAGAGTATGTATATCGTTTGTCACCTATTACTATTTTAAACATAATTCAAGATTTTTTCATTGCAAAATTTATGCTATGTTGTATAGCTTTTAGCAATTGTGTTCATATATGTATAGCTGCTCGCTGCAATAGCTGCAATGTAAAGTGTGTTTTAAAAAGAATATACGTATGACAAAGCATCATTTTGTCCAAACTATCGATCGCTGTGCCTCGGCTCGGCTATTGGAGAAACGAGTACATAATCTAGTTTATTTAATAGCCGCTAGATGTCAGTTGTCTTCTGTTTTTCTTGGTAACTGTTATATGTTTAAAATGGCTACTTCGCAGCAGAATTATTTTGTGTTCTCGAGTTTGCGAAGTGCGATTCCGTGATTACAAAGACGTTTCAGGTTGAGCTACCAAATTGGTCCTCCGAATAGCTGGAACATTCGCAGATGGTATTGTCAGTTTAGATACAGGATGTGTATGTAAAGGAAAGAGTCCTGGTCGCCCTCATGTTTCTGAAGAAAATGTTGCACGAATTCAAACTGCTTTCCAACGTAATCCTTCAAAATCAACTCGTCGTGTCAGTCGGGAGTTACGATTGCCTACAAAAACAATTTGGCGTGTTTTGAGACGTCAGTTGGTTGATGAAGCGACTTTCCATGTTGGTAGTTTAGTAAACAAACACAATGTTCAAATTTGGAGTCTAAAGAATCCACATGCAGCCATTGAATATGTACGAGATTCGCCTAAAATCAATGTGTTTTGTGCGATATCCCGATTATCTATGTACGGCCCATTCTTTTTTGATGGAAACACGGTTATTGGTCAGCAGTATCTTGCTACGTTACAAAACTGGTTGTTTCCGAGGCTGCACGAAGACAAGTTTTTTCAACAAGAAGGAGCACCCCTCACTGGAGTCGCCAAGTGCGTGAATATCTGAATGAAACTCTACCGAACCGTTGGATTGGTCGTCAAGGAGCTGGCGACTTAGCATGTCTCAGCTGGGCTCCACAGTCACAGGATTTCACACCCTGTGACTTCTTCCTGTGGGGTTTCGTTAAAGACAATGTTTATGTACCACCACTCCCACAGAACCTGGAAGAATTGAAGAACCGGATCCGTACTGCCATAACGTCGGTTATGAAGGACATGCTTGCCCGGGTATGGGAGGAATTTGAGTGTCGATGTGATATTATTCGTGTCGCTGATGGAGGGCATATTGAACATCTGTAATCTGAACTTGAGAGGTTCGTAAATATGTGTGTAAAGTTTCATATTCGTATGTTTAATAAATATATGCATTCGAAATACGTATATTCTTTTTGAAACACCTGTATTTTAAATATCGTAACGTTCCTGAAAGCCTTTTTCTAGTTACGTAAGTTGTATATATATATATACATATATATATATATATATAATGTAAATGAAGATGTTGGAGAACAGCTACAACAGGACCGTATTTCGAAGAAATCCTAATCTAAGTAGTTCATGTTGAAAATAAAACTGAAAACAACAAATATATTACGTTACTATCATATTTTATTTTTCTGTGAATAACGAGAAAAGCTTTTCATTGCTTAGGAATATATCAACTTTAAAAAGAACTAATTTCACAAAAGAAAACATCGAAAAAGTTGTAGCAGTTAACGTAGTTATCTTTCTTCTTCGCTATGACCAGCTAGCATTGTATAGTTAATGAAATGTAAGATGTATATGTCCTTAAAATACATGATTGTTTTATATTAAAAAATCAATGATTTGGTATCTAAATATACACGTAGATGATTTTAGCGTTTAAATGCGCCGGCTACATCTATGGGTGTGTTTAATGTTCTTTTCTCGATTACCTGGTCAATGTAATATACCTGCTGTTCTTATTGGCCGTTATCCACGTAGTAAGAAGGGATATGAAGTGTAATAGCTGGGTGATCATAAACAACTTATTTTACGTCTGTCCTTTCGTAATAACATATCATATATTTTTTATATTGAAAAAATGAATCAATAATTATTGCTACCATTTATTCGATTAAAGAAATATCTATGGTGTTGCATTGCTATCAGGGATAGTAGTCCTGAATTTATCCTACACTTTACGTTTCTTTACCTGTTTTATATATATATATATATATATATATATATATATATATATATACCTATCATTTAATTTTCGTATTATGGTTCGTTTCTATGACATTACTGTTTTTTTTTTGTGTTTGGAGCTTATTCTGAAATATTATTGATTGATCTTCTTAATAATAACTAGAAATAGTTTCCCTCCAAAGTTGCTTATTTTTTTAGGTATATTTTGATTAATATAAACCTAAGATCTTTTCTGTATACTTATTCATTTATCTGCATAATAGTTATTTGTTTTCTGACTAGTATCTATGTTGTTTTATGTTTATAAAAACGTGCTTTTGACGTGCGGGTTGACATTCTGATTTTATTTGTGTGCGATGTTTTCTTTAACTGGTTAATGGCTATACGATGTCTTACTATTCAACAATGAATAACAATTGTTATTTTTCCTGCTTTCTTTACACAGTGGATTTTCTTTCCTTCGATTTCCATATCTTTCACACTTTTAGAGTTTATCGGCACAGTATTGGATTCCATTCGTTGTATTTATTTTTAGATAATCAAAACTAATTTATATATAAGTGACCTTCCCTGGGTCTGTCAAATTCAAACATTCTCAGTACTTTTCAATATTCGATATCATCCTTCTCTATTGTTAAAGGCACGTCGTGAAAAAACATATCATTGAGTTACTCTATCAATTTTATTTTTTTAATTATGGAAATATTACTTTCTATATATTCTCCATAGTTTTTGAACAATAGTTAATTGTTTTAAGTGGATAACATATTTTTTGCTGCTCTCTAGTCTTTTATGATTGATTTTATCGAAGGTTTCCTCGAAATCTGTAACCCCTAAATAGGTTTCCATTTAAATACCTGATCTATAATTATTCGTAAGGTGCAAATTTAATTTATATTTGTAGAATTGTCTTTGTTCGTTATCTTAAATTCACTTCTTGTGGTTTCTCAGATTCATTACATTTCAAGAAACGTGTATAGTGAAAATAAAAAACGATAAAAATAACTATAATAACCTCTAACGATATTCGGTATGACTGACAAATAATAAAATGGTATGACACAGATGAAATTACAACAAAGCTCACCAAACCAAATAGATAACAAAATTCATGTCATAAAATGGTAAAAATTATTAATGCGAGAATAGCGGAAATTGTCTTTTTTGTGATCCTGAAATTTGATCTGTCTGTACATGATGTTTATTGATCACAGTCATTATGCGTTTAGGTCTTCAAATGATGAACTAAGCTTTTTCGCGATAAGTTCGAATGAAGTATTGGAAATATTAAACCACGTCAATACATTTTCTTCTTCTTGGCTTCCGGGTTAGAACCGCGTCTTCGATAATAGTGGCACCGACGTTTCGTCACTACTTGTATGGGACATCTTCTTGGGGTATTTATGAATCTATAGAGATCTTTAAACACCCCAATAGCCTAAACCGTGATGATGGTTATACACTACACAACGCCTGGCAATTCTGTATTTCCAAACTTCTCAACCGTAACAGTAGCGCTCCATCTATAGTAGTAGGGCGACTGTTAAGCCCTGTCCTATATAAGTGGTGACGAAACGTCCGTGCTAATATTGTCGAAGAAAGTATAGACAACGACAGCGGAAGTCTACGAGTCAGATTCACGCCAATATATATTAGTTAACTATAAAAACTCGCTTTTAGTATAACTGATTTTATATAAAAGAGGTATTTCTAAATTTTTAACACACGAAATTGGTTTTTGATTCTATTCAGATGATTTACATTCAATTTCGACAAACAAAAAAAAATCATTTTCACTGCGAGAATAAATAAATTTCGTACAATCCACTCTGATAGTATCTGTGAGGTTGGCCAATTAAGCATAATAATTTAAAATAGCAGTATAGTATAACCCTAAAGCCAAATTATTTATTGAGTATAGTTTCTACAGTAAAAATTTTCATTACTTTGTACCAGAAAAAAACTAGAAAAATCATATACTGAATCCAAATATATTTTTTAATTAATTCGAAAGTATACTTTCTTTGAATGACTTTGTTTACAATTTATATACATAGAATGCAAAAATAATAAATCTATTATTTCTAACAATTTCGACAAATATAATGTATTATGAAAATTATTGTTGAAACTATGTACACATAGATTAATTTTAAATATGTAATACTAGAGTTAAAATAAAGAACATGCTTTATATGGAGACAAACGTGTCTCGTAAAGATAATTAATTTTTACGAGCTTTACATATTATTATATTGAATAATATAATATAGCTATTAAGAGTTAATAATAAATATTTCAATATTCAAAGATGTACTTCAAAAAGGTTTGTATTTTCTTAATTTCAGTTTTTCAAAAAGAAGATCCATTACAAGCAATTACTCGACAATGCCAAGTTTACCCTATCGAATTATATTGACTTTGTTAATGGAATTCCGATGCGTAAAATAAGCGCATATTTTTATACAACTTCATTGATGGTGTGCTATAAAAACTTAATACTACGTTTTTAATATTGTAAAAAACTAGACCATATTTAGATTAATAAAATATTAATGAACAATATTAACATTTAAAAAATTAATATCTCAATATTTCTCACTACTTTGGCAAATAGAAACAAGAAAATGCCAGTAATGATTAAAGCGTTTATTGAGATATAATTATATACATTATTTTTCTATGAAGTGAAAATGGGAATCCCATCGGCGTTTAACATATAATATTATTTTTGTTTTTTGAAATACATATGCTTTCATAGATATCTAATTGCAATAACTATACACATTCTTAACCAATTGTTACCAATCCACGGTTACGTTAAGGTTATTCTCTAACATAAGCCTTGCTAAACTAGATTTGTCAGTTCGATTGAATTTTATATTCGCCATATGTTTCTGTCAATCGTTTTGTCTGGCCTATGTATTGTTTATTGCAATCTAGACATTTAATTTAGTAAATTCCCAATTTCTTATTGATCTCGACTTTACCTTTTGCATTTCCTAAGAGGGATTTGATAGAGTTAGTGGACCGAAATGTAACTTGAAACCGCGCTCTTTAAAAATACTATTTAAATTTTTCTTCAAAGAGTGAAATTGTAAACATATAAATTACTTGTCCCGGTTGCTTTGAAGTGACAGACATGTGGTATCCCGGATTATCTTTTTTATATTAGCTTTCCTAATTAATCCATTGATTATTTCCAAATCATAGCCATTGTCTCATAGCCATTCAACTCTTTTCGAATCTCATTTTTGTTAGTGAAGACTGTGGTTAATTGAATTGATCAAAAACGGTAAATAAAACCCCTTTTCACAATAATGTCCGTATTTTGTAAATGAATTTCGACAACTAAGTTGTCACCATCAACAGATAATTAATTACAGTGTTGTACCTCGATCCGGCGTAACACTCGTCTAGAAGTAGATAATGTGCGGTTACATTACAATTATTTTCTAGCGCGTGCTTTACTATTTTAGTTCTATTTAATTAGCAACTGATAAGTTTTCAAATTTTTGTATTCATTCACTAACCACTTTAAAACTAAGTAAGTGGGAGAGTTAATTCCTGAAAAAATTGGTCCGATTGAGTTACCTGCTGTATGTATTTCAGGCAAACAGCACAGTTTAGGTATCAACGGATTACTCGAACTTAATCTATATTTCTTGTTAGTAGTTATTAACCTTGGACAATTTTTTAACGCATCTTTAGATCGATTCAACATATCAACCTTCTGAAAGTAAGTGTCTCACATTTTAGAATAATCGCTTTTGTATGTTTTTATTTAAAAGCAGATAAAGGGAAAAAGTTAATAATTTTTAAAATACTATTTAGTTAAAATATTATCAAAATCTATATCTATTTAGGACTAACATTTCAAGATTAAAAGTAGACCTCGTGATCATAATTATGTATTATTATGTTACAAAGGCATAAGAAGGATCAAAGTATAGATCAGAGGCAGAAAAAGGCGAAAATGAAAACACAAAACCAAATTAACACTTGAACAGAAAAATCTGTCAAGATTAAATCCAAGATGTTAGCAATACAGGTATAGGTAAAACATCTCTTAAAACTTGAAGAACACACACTATTGGTCGGTACATATGCATACATAAAAATAATGTATAAATAGTGTAAAATTCATATAAAAGGATAGTTAGTAATGATATTCGAAATACGTAGTTGATCTTGTAAAGAAGAAAATTGTATCCTCAGTATCTCTACTCATTTTATAAAATCAGATCTGCAGCTTATCGAAATGTCGTGAAGTGATATATATAGACAGACGCTGCCAATGAACACCATTGCGTTTGATACAAAACAAATTTGGACATTTATTACAGATTAAACAAATGCTACTAACAGTTTTTAAATCTGGAAATCATTGTGCTATTACAAAATTGCTGGCGTATTTCATTAATCGACAACTTCTCGATTGTTTTTGATGTAATTATATCAATCTGATATCCAATCAAGTTAAGGAACAATTGTGTGTTCAACAACATGCGTTGGTTAAAGGAAAATTAACAACTACCAATTTATTGACTATAACTCAGTGCATTTCAGACTTATTTTACAGTAGTTATTTTACAGTACTGTTAGATGGTGATGAAACGTTTGTTATTGCTTAGCGTGTATTTGCGGATTGTCTCTCGGATCGTAGGAACTATGTCGAATATTGTAACATTAAATCAGGCAAATTCATATCTATTAGTTGTTCATCCTTTACATTAATGAAATGTCTTTTCAAATTTCGTCAAATTCAGCTTACTATACACTGATGACCTAAAAATGTTTTCGAAGGTGAGTAATTTGATAAACGCTAATTTTTTTTGAAAAGGGCCTTGGTAAAGTATGATTAGGATATAGACAATAGTGCTTTAGATAGAGTGGAATTTTTAAAGGCATGAGTATTGTATCTGATCAGAAATTTTTGATTAAACGTAATTTAGATTTTGTTTGTAGGAAGCCTCTGTGGATACTGTGTTATTTGTTAAGAAATATCAAACTATTTACTCGAATCGCCCATTGCGACATTGAGCGGGAGTATTTCTTAAAGCCTTGTATTGTCACAAACACGGCTCCAATCATGTCAAAGGCTAGGACTGACTGATTAAACTACTTATCATTGAAAGATAGAAGATACTGACTTAGCGTATCGCATCGCATATTGCATATTGGGCATTCAGCGATGGTCGATAAACTTTAAAAAAACGGGTGTTTAAGTGTTAGTTTTCGTAAACTTTATAAGTTTAAATAAAAAAATATTCACTATATTGCTACTTTTTCAAAATAGATAAATTTCAGGACTAACAAACTAATTTAATGTAATAATTAATACTTCTATCTCTTTTGGAACTTAAAACAATTAAATTTTGTTGGAGCATTTTGATTTTTTATAGTGGTACATCTAATCACAAAGGTATCTATAAAAAATAAATAATATTAATTATTATATTGAAAACTAACGATAGAAAATAACCAAGTTTTTGTAAGTTATGTAACAATGTTACACCTCTACACACTAGATAGTCTAGATAAAATTGACCAAGTATTTCTCACCTGATTTGACATATCGAAATACTAATGTAATAACCTCAATTATATTAATCTATCTCATTAATACGACTGCATTAAATAGATAAGTAACGACACTGTAGTTTTCACAAGTATATAAAATATGTCTTGACCGTACTACGCTAATACAGTGTAACAAGTAGTCTTCCTGAATACGTACTCAGTTTACAGTCATATTATACCCAGATTAAATTACTTATGAAAGTAAAATTTTGAGAGAAAGAAACTATTGTCTACTGTTGTCAGCGATTGACAAATAAAACAACAAAACTTAATAAATAAATAAATAAAAATAATATTTAACTCCTGACATAAAACTGAAGCTGAAATGATTTTATGAAGTCAAGGAGGATTATATTACATGCATACTCTAGTATTTCTAAAATTAATGACTAGGTGTCTATACTATATGACCACTATATTATTCTTAATCAAATCACACATTAATGACTTTCCGAGTGACTGTATCAATGTTTAACTATAGGCTTTTCAAAGAAATTAGTTAGAGGTTACTTTATACTACCCAAGTATTGTAGGGAAGAACTGGTTCCATTTGTACTCACAAACTGCAGTATCTGCTACTTAATTAACCCACTGTGCTCGATAGCTCGAATATGGTATAACCCTAAAGTAAGACCCTAGAAACTTCATATGCAAGACAATAACAATTAGTCAAATTATATCTATTGATCAAATCATAACTCTAGATCTTGTAGAGATCTAGAGGTATCTAATTATCTCGTAGATATTTGGAGGTATCTAATTATCTCGTAGAGATAATTAGCATCCGACAAAATGGTAGTGTTACTCCACGCGTGCGTAATCATATATTAAACTATTTTCCGGCCCTACAATTCAATGCATTTAATGAATTACTCTAACATGATCCAACCACTGATGTAGAAAGTAACTTTCTTTAAGCTACGAGGTCTTAAATTGCCGACTATCTTACTTGTAGCACATTACGCATAAGACCAAATAACGAAGAATGGCCTAGACTTCTTCGAATATTTAAGTCAATCATATTTAAGCATTCGGATTATGTACATATAAGGAAACAAAAAATCCCAGGGAGAAAGTAAATGTTTCGAGCTCGGTATTTAAAAGACAGCCAGCTATAAAAACACTTAACTAACTTGAAACTAATATACAATTATTCTCAGTATTTAATACTGCTTCATTTTGATAAGACTGAAGAAACCAATCCAATAGTTTCCCTAACCAAAATTAATCAAGACCCCTAGATGGAGTTAAGATGTCTCTTACGAGATAATTTTTTCTATAAACAGCAATAAAGGCGACAAATCACCTAGAGAATTATATCAAAAGTAAATATCTTAAATCTTAAAATAAGCGAATATAAGGACACTAACGACAATAAATTCACTACAGTGCAATTTATAAATCAAGCAATAGAAGTGAAAGCTATTAAAACAACGAAAGCCATTTAATTTTTAATATACAAAAGAAGATTAGTATAGTAATTTTCGCAAAAGATGGACAAAATATTAGCTTTGCGAAAATTTATACTATTAAATGCTGAAAATAAATGAAAGGTAAAGCAAAAGAAGTAACAATCTGTTGTAAAATGTAGTAATTACAAGTTCATTTATAATCCCTTTGTAAATTATTTATATGTATATATATATATATATAGAGCGTGGCCAAAGTTAAACGTTCACCATTGCTAATGTGCTTATTATTAGAGCTATAGAATTGGTTAAATTGATAGCAAAGTGCTGACATTTCTTATTTCGATTGAAATAGTGAATACAGGAAAATAAATGAACGTATCCTATTCGAGATAAATATACATACTAATAATTGTGGAAATAATGTGCAAGTAGATAATGATTGTATTGTGGAAAAAATTATGACAAACAGGCTTTCCTAGTAGCTGTCACATAAATAGTTTTTTGTGATTAAGAAAGTAATTTATAATTGTTTGTAGTTAAAAATATTTTATTGGTGTGAATCATTTAGTACATTATTGCATTTGAATATATACCGTTTGCTCATATAAAAAATGTGGTATGTTGCAGATACATCTAATTAGTAGAAAAAAATTCAGCAAAAGCATTACAATACATATTATCAAAATAAACGGCCAGATTAAATAAGCAATACATTTTGCGTTTATACAGAAAATTCCGGAATAACGAATCCGCATTTAAAAAAAGGCACTATGGAGAATAAAGAAACAGAAGTACACATATTTATATTTATTTATTTTGAAACATTTCCCAAAAGTGTGTCTGAGATATTTATTACCCGAGAATTGGATGTACAGTACAAATTATTAAAAAAGAACATAAATTTCATCCATATAAGAAAAAAAAGAGTGTATATTTTATTACCAGAAGGAAAAACTCTGTAATGCGCGTTTGGATAATTTTAAGTTCATTATATGTGCAACAAAAAGAACGAATCTTTTAATAGTGGATCCACGTAATCTCCAAAATCATTTCAATTTTAATGTTTGGTATGGTTTAATAGCTCCACAAATTATTAACTGAGAAACGCTATGTTGAATGATGTTGAATGTTTTTTCTTATTGCAATAGTTTTCGACCTTCAATGAGAATTGAATTTTCAGCCCTCACTATGAAAAATACTAAATAACGTATAAATATCAATATGGAGTTAGAAACTAATGGTTTAAGAAAATGTATGGCCAACAATAGACTCAAGACTCGTTCATTTCATGAATTATTGTTAGTTGATCTTATTTAATTAAATTTCTTGCGACCTTAAGAATGCGTTTTATTTATTTTTAGTGTACTGTAAATTAACAGAAAGTCTTGATTTAACAAAAATCGAAAATATTTAGAAGGAATCGCTGCCACAAGAAATAAAATTTTTGTCATTTTACACTTTGTATTTCATATAAAGCAAGTAATAATGTTGGATAATATAAATTTCCTCACTCAATCCCTATTATTTAACATATATTGCATTGTAATTTATAAGGGATATAAAAAACTTATTAAATGCATCGATATTGGGTTTTAAATGAAGGTAAATCAGCTCGTTCGAGGTGAATTCCAACGAAATGTACGTTGTCAAGATTAATAGACGAAATATTAAAAATACCAAATAAATACACTCTACGGCTTGCAGTTTTTATTTAGAATATATTTTTTAATTTTTACTGAGTAATAGAATATTATCCGTATTTAAAATACACAATTTACTTCCCCGTTGTTTAATTTAAATTTTTGTGTTTTTTTTCTCAAGTTTTTCTGTTCCATGTGTTTAATGGTTTTGGCCTTTAATTACAAATTATAACTTCATTTTTATTTCTAATTGAGTTAAAGTTGAGTTAAACATGCTTTAGTTTTATCTTTGGCATTTTAATTTCAATCATGAATCAATTATTAATCTGGATTCAAGATTATAAATCGGATATGTCTGTTTTGAACGACACTTAAATTTTATTCAATATACGCTCAAAGGAAACGACATATTATTTAACATGCTTCGACAAAATTGCTGAATCCTGAAGAATCAGGTAGCAATTAATGAGAAAAGATTTTTCTAGTTACTAAAATTCCATTAAGAAACTGAAACATCTTTTTTGAAAAACTTTTTAGAAAGATATATGGTAGATGAAGACACTTTTCCAGCCAAAGTACATTACAAAAAAACTTACATCTGAAAGACCTAGAATTGAGTTATAGACAAAATCAGAGACAAATAATTACTGATAATTATTTATACTTATGAAGCTATTAATATTCTAGGGAGATACATTATTACTGTTGCAACAGGTATCTCAAATCCACAAAGCGCTACGGAACCTTACCTAATGGCTATAAAACTCGTACTCAAGTACTACAGCTGAAGGTTGTTATTTGCCAGAGATGCGTCTGAGCGTATATTAAAAACTGTCTAAATGTTTAAAGCACTCTCCCCTAGACTATTGCATATAATATGTATAAAAGGTGCGTTTCATAGAATTAGTGAATTTATAAGAAATAAATTATTTAAAGATGGTTTAATATGCGATTTCCAAAAGCTCAATCCTGAATAATACAAAATTGTTTGTTCTTTGCTTTTGTAATATACTCCTGTAATCACTCGTTGGACAACATGGATCAAAGTACCAGTTTTTATTCAAATCATTTGAACATTCTTAAAGTGGTAGGTGTAATTATTTAGGTAACGACGCACAAAGTATTTTTGAAAGCAAAGATTTACTTCAAAAGTCTAAGTTTTATTTTTTCTTATTTCTATTTTAAAATTAAAATGCTTAATTAGTCACTCAACAATTACATCAAATGAAATTGAACACCGCCATAAGCAAAAAGTGGTTGACAAAAAATCCAAGTATTATAATATTATATGGAAAAGAAACGAATCCTAAAGTAATATAGAATGAAATTACTTAAAGATTTTAAAAACTAGTGGCTTCATTATCATTAATTAATTGATACTCTTGATGTGAGTCATATGTTCAACACATAATTCATCTTTAGGTATATGGTAAGCGATTATTACTGGCTAGTAGATTACACACGGTATTTATGGATGTGACTACTTTGCGCTGGACCAGATTCTTTTCAGCTCTACTAATTACGTTATTATGGAGTTATAATGTTAACTACGAGGATAGTTTGACAAGTAGTGAGAATGGCACATAGGCCACCTATGTGTCATTTGTGCATTTGTTTTACAAATTAGAGCGCCACGCTCTAATTGGTAAAACAAATGCACTGTAATTTAGGCTGCCTATTTATATGTTTACATGCCGATATTTAGATAAATTGGTTGATTAGTTTATTTTTGACAGCTGATTGAAAAAGAAGCAACACGTCGTTTTGTTAAAATAGAAAAAGCAGAGTATCGTGGGATGATTAAATACTTCATAATTAAGGGTATAAAAGCTACCGAAATAAAAGATGAGTTACGGGAAACATAAGGTGAATCTGCTCCATCATCCGCCACAATAAGTAGATGGGTAAATGAATTTAAACGTGGTAGAACAAGCTGTGCTGATGAAGCACGCTCTGGAGCACCCAAAATCGTGACTTCTAAGGAAGTGATTATAAAAATCCATAATATTATTATACAAGATTGACGTCTCAAAGTGAGAGAGATAGCAGACATGGTAAACATTTCAACAGAATGCGTACACCACATTTTAACGAAAGAATTGGGCCTTTCCAAGCTTTCGGCAAGATGGGTGCCGCGATTGCTTACGACTGATCAAAAGTTCACTCGTTTGTGCATTTCCAATAAGTGTTTGGACTTTTATAAGCGAAATCCGGTTGATTTTTGTAGGCAATTTTTTTACTTGCGATGAAACTTGGGTACACTACAGTACACCCGAAACTAAACAACAGTCGAAACAATGGTTAGAACGTGGTTCTGCATCTCCAAAGAAAGCGAAAACCACTTTATCGGCAAATAAGTTGATGGCATCAATTTTTTGGGATTCAAAGGGCATTTTGCTCATTGAGTACCTTCAGAAAGTTGCCACAATTAACTGACAATATTATGCAGAACTTCTACAAAAATTAAATGTTGAGATTCGTGCTAACGGCCAGGAATGGCAAAGAAAAAATTCTGTTTCACCAAGACAACGCTCCCTCGCATACCAGCACAGTTTCGATGTCCAAAATCCACGAGTTGCATTTCCAATTAGTACCGCATGCGCCTTATTCGCCGGATCTAGCCCCTTCCGACTTCCACCTTTTTCCAAAATTGAAAACGGCACTAGGCGGAAAGAAATTTTCATCTAACGACGAGCTTATCATCTTCGTAAATAAGTATTTTGCAAGAATTCCGGAATCGCATTTTAGAGATGGCATAAGGACATTGGAGCACCGTTGGAATAATGTATTGCTCTTTTAGGAGAATATATTGAAAAATAAAAATTATTTTGTATTTAAAAAATTCGTTTTTCTTTTCCATTCTCACTATTCGTCAAACTACCCTTGTATACAATATGATACTTTCACCATTATTACTTTTTTTAAACATATGTAGAAGCAACTAATTTTAAGAGTTGTTTTGCTTGTAACATTATTTTAAATTACTCTACGAAATTAAAACTTCCAAATCGAGTATATATAAATTCGAATCAAATAATTTCTTCGTTTACTTTGTTGTGCTTTTTGTCGACAAATTTTGCAAAGCAATACTTAAAAATTTTAATTTTTTCCCCTTCCTGTTAACAATAATCGTAAATCAAATGTTTTTAAGTAATATATGGTATTCAAGAGAAGAAAGTAATCAGAAAAAACAACATGACTAACATTGGATCACGTAAATAAATAGATTTTTCTGATTAGTGTTTGGCTTTTGTGATTCATGGTTATGGATTTTCTCCATTTTTTCCTATTTGCGATTTTCCTTATCCTTTCACCCATACATACTATATAACCTAACCACTGAAGTCTTCTTATTTTAATTTACTAGATTATTATTGGTCTCTGAAATAGACTGTGAATTTCTTAATTTCTTCCCTTAATCTTGGGTTTTCCTTTCCTCATAAATCTTGCATAAAACCTCTTAGATCTCCATACTTTTTTGCGTTTTTTACTCATTGTCCAGATTTCGAATGCATAAAGAGCAGGTTTCTTTAAGCAGCCTAGATAGAAGTTTCGATCCCAATAGTACGTTCATTGTTCCAATGCATATGTTGCCTTTCGCCAGCCTTAGTCCTATCTCTTTTTTTTCTTCTGCAGTATTGTTCGTTAATATTGTTCATTAACACGAAGACTAATTGCCAAAGAATATTCCACTATTATTATAGGTATGTGCCTATTTCATAATGATTGGAAATTTTATTCTTACTTCGCTTTTAATTTCCATATATTTGCTCTCTTCTGGATTTATTTTCAATCCAATTTTGCCTCATCAGCTGCTCTCTTTCGAATACTTTTTGGTTTGTCTTTAATACTACGTTATCAGAAAAGAACAGTCATGACTTTTTGTTATGAACGTTTCTTATATGTTCTTTGTATTATTAAAAATTGTATAAGCTAACACCATTAGCAATTGTCTTGTACACCTTTTTGGTGTCTACATGTACAGCAAAAGTCTCAATAATTTCTTTAAATCGTTCAAGTCACACGCTGTTCTAAAATAAATAAAAAACAATCTAATGTCCTCTCAGCATTCATAACACAATAACATAATTATTTTCAACATAAGTATGTTATCTGTTGTTGATCTGCCTTTTTGAATACAATTCTAATAAACTCCTATCAAGGGTTCGGAAAATTATTTTAATCTACGCTTTAATAAAGTGGCCAATATCATTTAATACAATTCTTCTACTATTTTTGCATTTGGTTCCATACATTTAACAATACATTTTAACTAAAGCTAAACTAATATTTCTAACAGCATCTGTTGTGTAGTGGTGCATTTGTAATGTCATAAATTTTATATCACCTCGTTCGTCCTGAATAGTTAGTTTCGCAACTTTTACCGTCTTCTTCCTATCCATTTTTAATTCATTGTGTCTTAGTCTGCAGTAAAGAATTAACGTGTGAAATTATGTATTATGGAAAGATTTAGAAAATAACACATCTGTCATTTTTTAAGAAAATACTATTTTCTCTACTTAATACGTAAAGGCATGGTATTTTGGTACATATATTTTTGAGAGAAAGATAGAGAAAGAATATATTTTAGCGTATTCGGTCTTTAAATCAATAAAATATATTAAACTTATCTTAATTCAATATTTGGAAAATATTTATTATTTTAGAAATAGTAGGATACGTTAACAAAATGTATCAGAATTAATGGTGTCTATGTAATTGAGAAACGTTGATGATGACTATTATTTATTGTATAAATATAATTTACGACAGAAGTCTGTTCTCCGACTTTTGTTACAAATATTTTAAACATTAATTAATAAAATATTAATTTCTATTTTATGATTATTTCTAATTACTATTGTATTCAAGAAAGGTGTTTTCTACCGCAAATTTGATCGTCGAGAATTTCGAATTTAATAGCTTGACGAAAACGTCTAAGTTACATTTACGTGTGTCAAAAATCACAAAAATGTCATCTAATTCTGTGGGCAAAAAATAGTAAGACTTTGTTCATAATTTTTAAATTCTTAATTTATTCTTCCAAATCTATTTCGTCCCCCTCAAAATAATCCCCCCTGGCCCTAATACACTTGTGCCAACGTTTCTTCTAATTCTCGAAACAGTTGTTAAAGTCAATTTCAGGAATAGCCTTCAATGCGCGTAGCGATTCACGTTTAATGTCTTCAATTGACTCAAAACGGTTTCCCCGGAGCGGTCGTGTGAGTTTGCTGAATAGCCAGATGTCAGACGGAGCTAAATCAGGCGAATACGGTGGTTGCGGCACGATATTGGTTGAAAATTTGGCGAAAAACTCACGAAGAATTAATGCAGTATGCGACGGTGCATTATCGTGGTGTAAAAACCAAGAGTTGTCGGCCCATAATTCTGGCCTCTTTTTACGAATAGCATTGCGCAAACGACGCATAACACTCAAATAGTATTCTTTGTTGACAGTTTGGCCGGTCGCAAGGAATTCGAAGTGCACCACCTCTCAATAATCGAAGAAAACTGTCAACATAACCTTGATTTTTGACTTGCTTTGACGTGGTTTTTTGGGCTTCGGCTCACCTTTGATACGATATTCGGTCGATTGATCGTCTGTTTCCGTGTCATAAGCGTAGATCAAAGTCTCATCTCCAGTTATGATGCCTTTCATTTTGTCTTGATAGTCGGAAAGCATTGTTTCACAGACGTCAACGCGACGCTGTTTTTCGAAAAAATTGAGTGATTTTGGAACAAATCGTGCTTTCACTTTCCTTAGGCCCAAATGATCTTTCAAAATGGTTTTCACTGATCCTTCCGATATTCCAACGATGCCAGTAAGGTCTCTGACTGTTAATCGTCGATTCTCAAGCATCAATTCCTTGATTCTATTGACGTGTTGATTATCAGTTGATGTTGATGGCCGTCCTGGACGTGGTTCGTCATCAACGCGTTCTCGACCCTCTTTGAATAATTTGTACTAATCAAAAACACTTGCTGATTATCACCGAAGGCTTTTTGCAACATTCTGTACGTTTCGGCACCAGAAATTTGATTCCGTACACAAAATTTAATGGAACTTCTTTGTTGAATAATTTCACTCATTGTAAAAATCGCCGAATGCACATTTTGTACTTCAGAAAGACAAGCGTATACTAAACACTAATGATTATTTTGATGTGACATTTGGCACAGATATCACTGACAGTCATACCAACCTAGAAAAAAATATTTCGACGAATGGGTTTTCGCGCGAAATTTAAATTAAAGTCTTACTATTTTTTGCCCACAGTAGTACATACCTAATCCAAACTCTTAGAAAATATTTGGCGTTATGTTTAAATTTGACTTCAAAATTACTCATGAACAAATCCGCCATAAATAGTGAGACGCGGGCAATTATCTTTCTCCATTTATAGCGTCTTTATTCATGAAGAGAGATACTTGCCCATTGCTGTTCTTTGTTTCTGTTCATACACGGAGAAATTACCTTTGAATTGGATACTATTTTGAGATATACAAAGGGTTGTCAATCACAAATATTTATTTTCCGAAGAAAACAATGACGCTACGTCGAATGCTACTAAAACTTCCCCGTCATTCAATTTACATTCTTCAATTATTTGAAGAAACTCTACTCAATTAGCAACTGAAAAAGTTTTTGTATTTATTCACTATTTTAAAATTAAGTAAGTGGGAGTTAATCTCAATCACAGTGTCGCACTTGGATGCGCGGTAAAACTACCACACCACTCCATGCTATCTGCTTCTGGGTTTCCGGGCTGGAACCGCGTCACTAGTATATCTGCCGACGTTTCGTACCCATTTGTATGGGACATCTTCAGGGCTGAACTACTGCACTGAAACTGTTTCAGTGCAGTAGTTCAGCCCTGAAGATGTCCCATACAAATGGGTACGAAACGTCGGCAGATATACTAGTGACGCGGTTCCAGCCCGGAAACCCAGAAACAGATAGCATGGACCACGACCGCGGAAGTCTACGTACCAAATTAACCACACCACTCCAATTCGAAGGTAAGTTCTATGAATAGAAACTAGGAACGGCAATGGGAAATTTCCTTTGATCATCTATTCATGAGTAATTTCGAAATTACATTTAAACATAACGCCAATTATTTTCCAATTATTATTTTAAATTTAATCGATCTGAGAAATCCGGTATAGCAAAACACGTTCTAGAAAATAATCATAATGTAACTGCAGATTGTCTACATTTAATCAAAAATATAAATAATCACTGCGAATTAGATAGCTCTGAAAGCATGTACATGTCAAAATACAAAACCCATGTGAAAGAAAAATACCAAAGGTGGTTAGTTTTAAGATTAGAATACATTTTAAATTGTGTGAGACAAATCTGCAGTGTGTGGTTTGACTTTTGACGATTAATTTCTGGTACGGGTTTGTTTCTGTGCGAGTTTTAGCACAGATTTCCAGGTGGGACACTATATATATACAACCATGCTCAGATGTATTAGACACCCCAGGTAAAAACCCTTGTTCTCAGTATTATCCAAGTCTGACGGAAATTAACCGTATAAATAGTTAACGGTATTTACAGAAATATGTTTTTGTATACCCTAGTTAATCCCCTATTGAAAAGAATAGGTGGAAAGGGGAAATTGTGGATTTTAGAAATTTAGTGTCATTCTAGCAGTGTGTGAGCAACGTGCGTTTGTGAGTTTGTGGTAGAGACCAATTAGATTATCCTATTTTTTCACGTTGTGTCAGTTATTTGTTGAAGAAAAATGCCTGAAACACGCGAGTTGTCAGTAGGGGAACGCGCCCAAATAGTGCTACTGCATTCCCAGAAGTTATCAATAGCTGCAATTGCAAAAAAAATGTTCGCGATGTGCAGTCCGTACAACCATTAGTCGCTATCAGGAGAGTGGGTCGTTTGTTAACAGACCAAAAAGTGGCAGGCAACCCTGTACCTCGATTAGAGAAGACAGAATTTTACAAAGACTGGCTCTCAGTGATAGGAAAAAATCGTCGAAACAGCTCGCCAGTGAGCTGAAACAGCGTTATCGCGTAACAGTTTCTGCGCAAACAGTGAAAGGCGTCTCCAGCGTGCTGGTTTATGAGGGTGTAAAGCGCGACGTAAACCGCTTTTAACTGACGCTCATAAAAAGAAGCGGTATCTATGGGCCAAACAACATGAAAATTGGACAATCGAGAAGTGGTCGAAGATTCTTTGGTCTGACGAATCGAATATCGAGGTATGTAAGTACATCTTTATGACTAATATTCTTATCGTTGTATGCAATTCAGTCTACATGTAACATTAAACAAAATTAATCCTGTCTAAGTGCCAACTTTCTTCTTTTGCCTGGCAGCTTTGGGGACTACCTGGGACGCTACACGTTCGGCGTAGGCAAGGGGAAGCTTATGAACCACAATATATCATTCCCACAGTAAAATTTGGAGGTGGTAGTATCATGGTTTGGGGTTGTATGTCTGCATACGGTGTTGGAGAAGTGTACCTGTGCGATGGACGGATGAATAGCCAACGCTATTTAGCCATGTTGGAGGAAGTATTAGAACCGTCTGTGCTGAAACTACTCGACCAGGATATTCCACAATACATTTTTCAGCAAGATAATGCGCCCTGCCACAAATCGGGAGCTATAATGCGTTGGTTCGAGGAAAACACAGTGGAGGTATTGGATTGGCCGCCACAAAGTCCCGATTTGTCGCCCATTGAAAATTTGTGGCGTATCTTAAAAACTAAGATCACGGAACATAAATGC
Organism: Dermolepida albohirtum; assembly: GCA_031893035.1. Classification (NCBI taxonomy): domain Eukaryota; kingdom Metazoa; phylum Arthropoda; class Insecta; order Coleoptera; family Scarabaeidae; genus Dermolepida; species Dermolepida albohirtum. Next base: position 48,716 of record JAVIWB010005000.1, read on the forward strand.
CTGTCAAAAGCAGAATTTTCAACAAAAATTCGCGAAATATGGGCTGCAATACCACCGGCAGAGTGTTACAATTTAGTAGCAAGTATGCCTCGACGAGTGCGATCTGTCATTAACGCCAAGGGCGGAGCGACAAAATATTGATAAATTATATTATATATTAATAAATAACACTTTGTACATAATTTTCACAACAGTTTTATTTTCCTCACCTCACTTTTGACTAAACTATATAAACTATATAAACTATATAAACTATATAAACTATATAAACTATATAAACTATATAAACTATATAAACTATATAAACTATATAAACTATATAAACTATATAAACTATATAAACTATATAAACTATATAAACTATATAAACTATATAAACTATATAAACTATATAAACTATATAAACTATATAAACTATATAAACTATATAAACTATATAAACTATATAAACTATATAAACTATATAAACTATATAAACTATATAAACTATATAAACTATATAAACTATATATGTATGTATGTACATAAATTCGTAAGGTGTCTAATACATTTGAGCGTGGTTGTATATATAAGGACAAAAAGATCGTCAAATAACCCAAGGAATAGTCTCCTAAATTTCTTACCGCGTTTATAGCAAACGCCCTATATATATATATATATATATATATATATATATATATATATATATGTATATATATTGAATAAATATGTCAAGTATTATATTTAATTCTAAACACTTACTTGTGGTAACATAACGAAGGATACATAGACCTTCATCCAAATATTGAAAACACATACTTCTTTGTGTCGATATAAAGTAAAATCTTTTATTATTAGATAGTATTGGTAACCATTGTACATATAAGCATTAATTCTTGTTAAATTGTTTATAGTAGACATTAGACCTAAAATAATATAAGTTTTAATTAACATTGAATAGAAGTAGGAGTCGGAAGGAAATATCAAAGAGATTTTAGACAATACAATTAATTTGAAAATAATCACAATAAGAATAAGAAAACTTATTAATTTAATAGAAAAGAATATTTAGAGATTAATACAAGTTCATTTATCAAGAAAATTTAAGAAATTGGACATTTGTAATTAATTTATATGATATGATACACAATTCAAATAGTGTATTAAAAAGGAAAGGATTGTGATAGATAAAATGAATTATAAAATAGGGTATAATGAAGAAGTTATAAATGCAAAGAGTTCAAAGAATTATTATTATTCTTATAAATAATATAATGAAAAGTTGGATGTATAGTTAGGCAGAAAGAGCAAATTAGAAAATATATAGAAATTAATGATTTATAATCAATTTAATTAACTAACCGTTAGTAAGATTAAGAAGAAACATTATTTTTTGTTTATTATTAAATTCCTACTGGATGAAAATTGTTGATATCAACATTATAAATACGACGTAAATTCAAAATCAAAAGATTCCCTATTAGTCGACTACTTAGTAAACACATATAGTGCATCTGAAATAAATCAAAAGATATATGTATAAAGTAAACGATTTTTAAGAAATAATACAAAAATACTAACGAAGATATAGAGTAAATTAATGACGAAAGCATTTATTCCAAGATTAGGCGCCTAACGTGGGGCTTAGAGAGATATGTGATATGGTAGAGATAGACATATGAAAATGAAGAGGGATTAATATTTCTTATAATTTTTGTGATATTATTCTCCCCAGGAATGTGCCATCACCATTCACGGAGACAGTTAATTCGACTCCTTCTAATGTGCCATAATTTGCATTATGGAAAAAGTTATTAAACGAAAACCTTCATTAGGTTTTATGATGATAAAATGAAAAATTCTAATTTTAACCGCTTTATGCATCGTATGTGTAATGCAGAAAATTTTGGAAAAAATTCTGTTCTCGGCGCTAGACTCAAACTCAAAATCTCATTCTCTCCAGGAAAGTGCCATCACTATTAGACCACGAATAACCGTTAATTGCATTATGGAAGCAATTATTAAATGAAAACTTAATTGCATATCTGGTACGTAGACTTCCGCCGTCGTGGTCCATGCTATCTGCTTCTGGGCTTCCGCGCTGGAACCGCGTCACTTGTATATCTGCTGATGTTTCGTACCCATTTGTATGGGACATCTTCAGGGCTCAACTACTGCACTGCAGCTTCAGCTACTAGTCCCTGTAGACTGACTGTTGACAATAGTGTTTTATATTTTCTAAGAAATTTAGATCTATTATCATCGCTTCAGTTCGAGTCGTGTAATATTCTGTTCTCATCTGAAATGTACAGGATCATTGCCATGATTCAATAATAGCGTTATATTGCCTATCGTTCCAATATTTATTAGCAAGTAAACAATATTACGAGGCTCGATGTTGATGCCATATTCACGCTCCACTACTGGAGAGAATTCAAACAATGAGTGCGAAAGATGTGTGTCGTAGTACGTACATGTCACAATACTGCACTCAGTGCGTATTATAACGACTTTATAATATCTACTATAAGATCACATTCGTGGCTCTTCTTAATTTCTAGTGCACGTTTTCTAAACTCCAACATACCATCAATAGAATCATCAAGTTTAAAACCTATAGAACAGACACTTAACCTCACATCGTAGAGTGTTATTGTTTCCTTTGATTGACAGCACTTCATCTTTATCTGTTATATCACTCTTCGAGAAGACAAATGTTTTTGAATATACTACAAATCAGTAATTTTGTAAGAACCAGTCGGTATAGTTACAACTCATGTACGTCGGGTATTGTATTGTAGGTGTGTAATCCAATGAGGGCCAATATAAGATCGTTTCGATAATCTAATTCGATAGATGGATAGTATTCGGTAGAGAGTACGTGTTTCGTACTCCTTAACATGCATGTGCTCGACATAGTAATGATCTCAATCAGGATTGACGTATACTATTGTATATAGTAATTTTAAATATAAATGTCCACAATCTTTTTCATTAAATTTTTGAAATATACTGTGATTATATATAATTTGACATCTTATAAACGACTGCACTAGTTCTGAAGAAGGTGTCAAATTTCCAAATGAATCAAAATAGACAACTTTTTACCACAACTTTTTACTGCTTGTTAAAATATGCGACCTAATAGGTTCCCAGTCCTGATATAGAATCGAGATTAACGCGTACATACTTCGTTGTTTCTCATAAATTTTAAATGTTCTTTAAACTTTAAGACATCTATGTTGGTGTGAGCTTTTCGCGACAGTTTTTTGCTTGGCTTCAAATAGAGACCTAAACCTTTTTTATACGGCTTTAAATACAGATTTAGATAAGTTTTCACCACTGCAATAGATTCCATCGCATTGTTATGTCGCTGTGTTTCGTTCTACTCCTTTTTAGATACTCTGGCCTTGTTTATAACCTGTACAATTTCAGCAGCTCCGCCTGATAAGGCTTCAAGCGGCGAGAAAACGGCAAATAACAGTATAAGATGAATATGATTGATAATAAGCGATTCGCCTTTGACAATACCGTTCCTATGGTTCCATTGCCTTATATATAGGTACTCTTAATATATTATTATAATAAAATGGTCTTGCGATTCCCATACATTATTGATAAAAATAAAGCTTCATCTATCTTAAATATACACAAGGATGCTGGATCGAGGTAATCCGGAGTGTGTTCGAGTCATTATTGCTTGTAAAGATTATAGATGGTCAGATATAGTTCAACAAATGCAATCGAGCGGTCACCTGATTTCGTGGTTCCAGCAAGGAAAGAGAAAACAGCTTCTCAACCAAACGCCTGTTTGTTATGTTGTTCTAATTATTTTCAAACAAAAAAACACAACGAGGAGTGCTGTTAAAGGAATTTTTCTATATAATCGTGGCACAAAATGGTGGTGATATATCCACGAACACGTGGATATCATGAAAGAATTCCCATTAAAAAATTAATCCAATTTTTGATAAAATAATATTTAGGTGTACCAAAATACGACAATAGTCGAGGGCATTAACGTTTTCCAGCAGTAAACTCAAATTAAATCACCATGAAGAAGGGCGGATACAAACGCGTTAGCACACTACAATAGCTCGTTGGGAAGTATTGTTTTCGAAGGTTCCTTTGGCTTAACGAACAACAACAAAAGATACAACATAAAATGACGTAAATTCTACGGAAGGTATTCCGAGCTCTTGGACAAGCTTCAACGACATCGAAGTCTCTAATTAACACATAATTAAATGAAATAGTAACGAACCTCTCAACCTTGTTAGAAACCAGACCTACGGTATTACTATAGAGAGAACACTAGTGATATTACAAAAGGAAATAATAAGGATGACTCAAATAATTTTAATTAGTTAATTTCAAAAGGCGATTGGCGTTAGAAACTCGATATCATAGGACCCTAATGGGTCCAATTAAATTTATTGGAAATTATGCTTTTAAGAAAATCCGATGAATCGACAGATTCACGAAATTTGAGACGAAGGTCAAAATTAGCATGTAACAAGTTTCAAAAAGTACTTATTAGCGCTGGTATGTGGATCTGATAAAGCGGTTCAAGAGCTCTCATAAAGCGATTGAAGAGCTTTGATAAAGCTGTTCAAAAAGCGATTCAAAGTTATTTAAACCTGTTTTGAACAATGGGTAGGGAGATAATAGAAAACAAGAGAGACAAAATTACATGAGAAATTATACGAGCAAGTAAATCTATTGTAAAAAACATTTAGCACTAAAATTGGGTCTCTCGGAGCATGATAAGTTATTATCAGAACATTTTAAACCCATCACTGAAACTCTACGCAAGGTATTGAGACATACATTTACACCGACAATTAAAGCCGAATCTAAATAGGAAACAAAGGAAGAATAACCGATGGTATCTCTACCGAAAAATTTTATTGGAAGACCAGCAATACCAATTTCGAATCGTGGAATTCAAGTACAATCTTCAAATAGAAACAAGAGTGTACAATCTCAAGATGATATATTTATGATTGATACTCAATCGATCGTTTTAAATACAGAAAAATCATTTGAATAATGTAGAAGTGAATATCGAATATGAATTTACTTAGTCAGCACCCCGAAAGAATAGATGAATACCTGGAACAGTATGCTGTATTACCTGGGAGTTAATGTTGATAAATTAATGAGGGATAATGAAGGAGAATACTACCTAATAACTGGTGTTCACTTCGATCGCATAACGAATCATTTTAAAATTGGTAATTTCATTCATGAAATCGATGATCGAAATCTTGTAATAGATAATATACAAAACAAAGGAACGGGGGTCTCTCGACATTAATTTTTAAATCACGTTTGGAAAGTTACTATAAAGAGGCTGAGGATCGATATCGAGTTATTTTAAAACAAACTAATGTACAGAATTTATATCTTATATATATAAAGAAATGTTATATTAGTTTTTTAGAGTGATTTTTATTTTACTTTCATATTTTTATTTTTTCAATAATAATGTATTTGCTAAATACATTCTAGTTTTATTACAAAATGCATTTCAATATTATATATATGGATATATACGGAAATAATGAACGCACAAAAAACGTGTATTTTCAAGAACAGAAAATGAAGACGTGTAAGTAAATTACTTATTCCTTTCTTTTAGTTGATTTAGCCTTTTAAAATAATATGTATAAAATTTTTATATTTTTTTTACACAAAATTTTAGTAAAGAAATGGCATTTATATTAGTTTTCTATATTTGTATTTTATTTTTACATTTTTTTATTTTTTCAATAATAATTTAATTTGCTAAATATATTCTAATTTTACACGCGTTAATTACCATTAAATTTCTACTATAAACGACAACAACAATGTAGGAAAGTTCAGATCAGCAAGCAGATGTGCAAATATTTGAATTAAAATTCTTCAACGCCGGATACACCATTGTGACCCAAGCAACAGACGTTGACAATATTTTTGATCAGTTGGCTAACATACTAATAACAAAGAAGAGGACTTTCAAGAAATAGCCTCCAAGTTGGCGTCAATTTTGGTCTCGAAAAAATTTATATAAATACTTTTACCCCTTTCAGTGTATCACCATACTTGGAACTGCCCTTTTCAATAAAGTGAAAAGAGGCTTACATCAATATTCAAAGTAATGATGATGCAGGTCTAGCTTGGTCTTTGACGGCAGCACTGACTCTATAGATAGATTGGCACATAGATTTACTTTCTACAGTCATTATGTTACCGATTTAAATTTAGAAAGTATTAAATTCCCAATACAAATTAGAGATTTATCAAAAATAGAAACTTGAAATAACTTGAGCATTAATTTGTTATGGTTTGGGATATAGTTCGTAAACAAAAATTATGATATCGTGGGGTCAATTTATTTCACACAAAAGAGAAAAGATGTATATGAATTTATTGGTGTTTCAGAAAGAGGAGAAATCTCATTACGTGTTAATTAAAAATCTCTCTAGACTAATTTGATCTCGAATAAATAGTCGCAAATTTAAATTGCATCTGCATGATGAGTGTTTGATTTATTTCGACACAGCGGAAAAATTAAACAGACTTCAACAAAATTATTATAATCATTTATATGCCATTTTACCTACGACTGAGTCGCGTAAAACAAAATTTGGGGATATGGAATCCCAAAATGTTTTGTAATTTATATTTGAAAGAGGAATGTTTGTTCCGTTTGTTGTATGTACCGATTTTGTATGGTTACTTCAACCAACTCATTCATGTAGCGTTAATCGAACGCGTGAATCACATAAGCATGTTTCCTACATTATTTTGTATAATATTGTTTGCAGCATGATTGTAATTTAAATAAATTTGTGTCGTATGCTAGTTTAGAGTGTTCAACAGTATTTACCTTGCGATTGAAGAATGATGTCAAAGGTATATATTAAAAATATTTAAAAGTTTTTCCAATGAGTTCACTAACCACTACTGAAAGAATTGTTTTTAATAATGCAGTTATGTCACATCTGTAAAAAATCTCTTCATGAAAATAAAGTGGTTAAAATTCCAAATTTTACTCGAGTTTTCTTTCATAACCTTAGAGGTTATGATGGTCACTTGTCTATAAAAGATTTAGCAAATGATGTGGGTATAAATGTCATCCTATTTAATAAAGAAAATTATATTAGCTTTTAGGGTTTTTCTTGGAGTGATGCGAGTTCTTCGAATTCATATTTAGTTTACTGGGAGGTAAATAATCTGTATGGATGGGCGATGTCACAGTAGTTACCATATATGGTATTGACTTTCAATGGTTACTGAACGTTTAAGTTGAAAATTTAAACGTTTTCGCGATCGCGGACGTGTCAGATACTTTTTAGAGTTTGATATTGAGTATCCAAAAGTTTTACATGATAACCATAACCTTTTTGTCTCGAGAACTGAAAGCCCCTCGTGTCTAAAATCCACAATAAGAATTTAATTGCAAAGTTACACAATAAAACGAAATACGTCGTGCATTATAAAAATTTAATACAAGCTTTGAATAGTGGCAGAAAATTACTAAAATTCATCGCGTTTTAAAGTTTAAATAATTCAATTGGCTAAAAAATTCTATCGATTTGGATAAAAGTTTTAGAAAAATGCATAAAACGATTTAACAGCTCGGCCTTTGGTAAAGCTATGGAAAATGTTAATAACCGTGTAGATGTGAAATTGATATCTTATTGGAGATATAAAGGCAAGAGAAGGAGCTTCTAGTTTAATAGCAAATTTGAATTTTAAGAATATTCTTTTTTCTGAAAACTTTTTCGTTATCCAGGTGGAGAAACTTAAGGTTATATATAACGAGCCTATGTACATGGGTTTCTCCGTATTCAAATCATCGAAATTGTTGAAGTACAGTTTTTAATATAATTATTCGAGACGTGTGTATGCTGAAAAGGTAAATCTATGCTATAAGGATACCGATAGTTTTGTTTTAAAAATTACCACCGATTGTGATATGAAACTAAATCTCTCCAAATTCGATACCTCAAACTTTTCGACAGATTATATTGACATATGCCTCTCCAAAAGAAGGTGGTTCTAGGTTTAATAAATAAATAATAATAATGTAACATTAAATAAAGTACATGACAAACATTTATCAAATAGAACTAATATTATATATATTTCCGGATCTTATAGTAAATCTTTGGTTCTCCATAAATATTAGTATACAAATATATTTAGTTTAATTAGTTTATGATAACAACAAAAATTGAAATTTATTATCCATTGCAATTAAATCTAAAATATTTATCTTATACTCTAAGTTATTCAACCACATTAAAAAACTGAATTTTAAGGAAAGAACGGTAAATGTAAAAAACGATAGCAAAAATGGGAAATTCACTCTACAGAATTTTATGGAAGAAAAAAGGACGAGGGTAGAGACAGTATAGTAATGCACAGTCAAAGAACGGATGATGATATTAAATCAACGTCAGGAACCATATATATACATAATAAAAAATCCGAAAACGAGAAAAATCACTGGTGTAGACGGAATAAGTAATGAACTAATCAAAAGCAGAGGTGATAAATTGTTACAATATATACATATGTATTGGTTGATAATAAAAATCTGGAAAGCGGAAGACAGGCCTATAGAATAGAGAACATGATAACTAATACTTCTACTCAAAAAAGAAAACCCAACTAAATCTAATAACTTCAGGGAGGTGATACTATCAAATAATACATATAATTATCAATACTGACCACAAATATTTATAAAAAATTTAAAATACATATTGAGAGAGAAATACGAGACCACAAACTTTTAGAAATTAAGGATCTTTTGACATACATATCTATGTATGAGGGGAACTATACAAAATTTACCTAGCCGTAATAAAAGGTAACTAATCGTGCGTTCCATAATAATATTCAATACAGATAACATTTTTTCATTCGTGTATAACATTTGGCGTAATTCATTCCTTGTTTTGTGTTTTATAAAGTATTTCGTAACAATAAACAAAATAAATTTTTAAGGTTATACATATTAGAACCCTGCAGTGTCATCAAATTTTCAACAAATGAGCAGTATCTCAGTCATATTTTAAAATGAGATATTGGTCAAAACAGCCAGTGGAATCTATTGAAAATAACCCAAGAAATGGGAAGCTTTCGGATGCTATCAATTCTAATGTTTGCATGAAAGATGAAACAATAGCATAGATAAAGCACTAAATGTATCTGAACCAAGTACGCTTTAACATACAATAGGTTCGTAAACACTTACGAATCTAATGGATGTATACTTCAGAGGCGGAGAAACCACTGTAAAAGAACCATGCACAACTTTCAGATAGAAAGCTCATGGCTATCGTCTTTTGGGACTAAGCATGAATTATGTTTATTGAATACATGTTAAATAGAATTGCGATAACAGCAGTTATCTACAGTAATACGTTAACAATTTTGCGTACGATTTTTGTACAAATACGTCCAGGTTTGCCTCATAGAAGGCCTACTTCACGGCAATGCGCAAGTTCACAAGTTACCCAAGGTCCAATCCTCCGCGATCGTAACACTCATCATATAATCCAGATTTCCTTTGATTTCTTTTTATTCAGAAATTTGGAAAAGCAAAGAGGACGTCATTTTGTGGACGATAAACAACGAGCGTGTCGTGATGTGTATGTAGACACCCAAAAAGCGACCACTTTTGAAAGTATGTTTCGAAGTTATGGGACCGAAACGAACATTTTTGGCCAAAATGTTGCGAATATTCCGGAAATGAAAAGAAATAGAAAGTTCCGGTTTAAGGCATCGTAACAAGCGTATCAAGGTGCGTATATAGACATGAAAAAACGACCACTTTTGAGAGGAAGTTTCGAAGTTATGGGACTAAAATGCGTATTTTTAGCCTTGAGATTAACGCCTATTTGAAAATTAACAAAAATCATTATTCTCTGATAGAATAAAGTCGGTGCAGAACAGTCAGCATAAGTGCATTGAAATTAATTGAAATTGAATTAAAAAATTAAATTATCAAAAAAATCGTAGGTAGTTTTAAAATCACATTACCTACATTATCACGGATAAAAAGCAGTGTCTCTGCTGCAATCTTCTGGTTGTAACTGTTGCTGCTGTCGTTCTTTGGGAGATACAGCGTGTTATCTATCCATGCGTCGATATTTGTCTGTTTCTGTTGGGTTACCGTAATTAGTGTATTTTGTTATATGTTATGGTCTTGGTGCATCTGTGTGACGTCACGGCCCCTATATCTGCTATATGGAAAGATGTGTTTGGTCAGATCTGTCTGTCGTCTCATTTATTCTATCTATTCAGTCTTCTTTTTATTTCTATCGGATGGTGGTGTGATTTGGTATTCAGATATCTTGTTTATATATTGGTTGATACACACAAAACTTTACAGGTAATGATGTAGCATTCATTGAAATAATAAACAAAATATAAATACACACACACATATATATCTCAATTTATATTCAACCAACTCAAGGTACTAGATATCCCGAGAAAAGGAAAAGAATGTAATAATAACGAGATAAGATTAATGAGCAGGCTAGTACTTATTATAATATAAAATGACTTGCATACCTAATAAATTGTTCCCGTATATCTATCGTTGACAGATGTCTAGCGTTAAAGTTACGGGACAGTACTTTACATAAGGAAACAATTATAAATATATATATATATATATATATATATATGGATTTCTGAATTTGAATACGTAACGAGATATACGTTGAATAACAAATCGGTCTGACCTGTTTATCGTTCCTCCTTCATTGATACTCTGATGTCGGCGAGGCCCCATACACACAAATGAAAGAAATGACGAACTAAGGAAGGGAGAAAGAAAGAACTCTGTAGTTAGTGTTGTAGTTTAGCTGTACGAATCACATTCGAAGACGACGTCGCTTTTTTCTCTATATTATTATTTATCTCACATCCAAATATCTTTGGATATTATTTCATGTATATATATTATTGAAATCATATTTATACAATAACCCTGTAATTGAGGAGCACCTGTCACGGGCGAACAAGTGACCATCCTCACGAACGTCCGATTCTGTTATGAATATCACACACACAGTCAACGCGAAAATGCAAACCAAGGGCAAAAGGGGGTACTGGAAAAAAGCATTCTACATGGTTCGAGAAACAATGCCTAATTCGCACGTAGGCCTGGAATAACTACGCGCACCTGCAGCTCATCTGCTGATAGTGAGGCATAATGAAATTCGCTCGTGCGGCTTACATAAAAGACTATTGAAATAAACTGCGTTTAATTATATGCAATATTGGTCCTGGAATAAATGAATACACGTGAATATACGAACGCTACATTAGATGAACCTAAATAGAAATAAAATATTAAACAACGGTATTTGAGCATACATATTAATCAAATAAAGTGTGTCCCAAAATTAACGCAAGATTTGGATTAAATAGAAAACACAGTTTTTAGTCTTTTGATTGTTATTTTTTTATTAACTCATAAAGTACATAGAATAAGGTTATTTATGGAATAACACATCAGGCAAATGGCCTCCACGGCTTTGCATGTACATACGCACTCGTTTGTCGAAATTTTCCATGACCATTATGCATAAATGTGGCTTAATTTCGCTGATGTAGCGTTGAATTTCCTCCTTCAATGCACGAGTGGTTGTGGGCTTGTTGACATAGACCTGTGATTTCAAGTAACGCCATAAAAAGGAATCTAATGGTGTCAAATCACACGATCTAGGGGACCAATTCTGAGTACACGACCTGCAAATGTCTCATGCAGTAATTGAATTGTTTCACGGGCTGAATGCTATGTGGCACCGTCTTGTTGAAACCACATATTGGCCACATCAATATCATCCAATTTCGGCAGAAAGAACTGTGTTATCATGTTGCCATGTCGAGCACCAGTAACAGCCACTGCTTGATCAGCCTCATTTTCGAAAAAGTATGGTCCAATTATGTCTCCAGCCCAAAATCCACACCAAACAGTGACACGTTCTGGATGCACTTTTTCGACAATCACATGTGGGTTCTCAGAAGCCCAAAAGCGGCAATTTTGGAGACTAACAAAGCCATCAAAGTGAAAATGTGCTTCATCGCTTAGGATGCTCGAAAAATCAGCATCCATTTGTTGATGTTCAATAATCCATTCAACGAACTCTCTTCGTTGTGCATAGTCACTATGCTTCAGTTGCTGTGTTAATTGAATTTTGTAAGCATGGGGACACAGATCTTTAGTGAGTATACGTTGTAGAGAGCTTCTTGAAATTTGCAATTCTTGTCCACGACGTCGAATTGAGATTCCTGGATTGTCACCGACACTCTCGCACACTGTTTTGATATTGACATTTGAACAGCTTGTTTTTGGACGACCAGTGTGTTTAGCGTCTCCAACGGATCCAGTCTCCCTGAATTTTTCAATTAATCTCTTCACAGTCGACGAAGTTAAAACACTATTCCGACGATATTTTGTATGAAATTTTCGTAGCGTTGTGTTTTTTGAATGAAGTATGTGTTGCTTAAAGAGTGTTTCATTAATTCACTATGTATTTTAATCATTGCTATGAAGTGTTTTGAATTTTCGACATAGAATTCTATTGCTTCGGTGTGGTGTTGTAGTGTTGTGTCTAAATATTTCACTAGTTCTTGACCACTTTCCTATTCCGTCTTCATAAATTTTCCATAAATCTTGAGAGTTTGGGACATATTTTCGAGTCGGAGAGAAAAATCGAAGTGCCCAAGCTCCATGGCATATATTACATTAAAATTAATGCTATTTAATAATATAACTGATTATGGGTTAACTGATTTAATCAGGTTTGATATTTAAATAATATTTGATTTTTGATATTAACTTATATAAATTTTAATAACCATAATCGATTTTTAATCTTAGTATTATGATTTGCTAATAAGCATGCCTGTCTGTAGTTATTTATCAAAATTTTAAATCCAAATTTTTAATTAATCTATTCAAACAATTATATGGCACATAATCTAATAAATATAAAGTGATAGATTGTAATATTTATGAAATAAATTTATGATAAACGGATTAAAACATGAACAATTGAAGTAAGGGACAAAGATTAAAAAGTGGGAATTTTCACGAGACGATCAAATTTTCCTCTGAAAATTCATTAAAAAATAGTATTAAATCATATCTGGTATGTCTAATAAGAAGTTTTAAAAATATCATTAGCATATATATTACTACGGAAATACTTATTACTGGAAAATAATAAATATTTAATTTACACCGAGCTATCATCCTTGAAGAACTGTATGACCTGTACAAATCTACATCCAGTATCATCGTTATACTATATATGATTTCCGACCCTGCTTACGCTTTTGAAAAAGAACCAGGCTAAAGAAATGTGCCGGACATCCACCCATTCATCGATATGTGATAAGATATTCGTCGATTTATAACAGGTACCTGAATTAAATATCGATCAAAACTTACATAATTATCGAACAGAATTATTAAGATATCTTAAATAAACAAAGTAATGCCTAAATTAGTTTAATTATTATTTAATTTACAAACTATATATATATAAACATAAGCCGTTAATTTACTAAGATTAGTGAAGATATAACCTAGTTTGTATATACTAGTAATATATATTTAATTGAATTAATTCAGGGAAATAAACATATCCACATATTAAATTATATTGGCTTATCCACATTTAACAATATTTCACACTGCCCACACTATGTGTTTTCTATAATTAGCTGTTGCAATTAATCACGATAACCCTTTTACATGAGAAAAATAGATATTCAGATAAAAGCGTTATATACCAACTGTTTATTTAAATTAGAACGCAACTTTATTTAAGTAGAGGGACTCGATTCTCGAACCTCCTCATTGACCTTGACCACAATGCATATTGAAACGCTAAGGTCAATGAAGAGGTTCTAGAATCAGCTGAGGCCGAGGTGGTTTCAGTGTTAAGATCATTTTAAGGTTGTCATTTTGATGTCAAAGTTAATGAGGAGGTTCTAAAATCGGCTAAGTCCGCGGGGGTTTAGTAGCTTTCAGGCCATTGAAAAGTCATTTCGAGATCAACGAAGTCTTAGAATCGGGTGAGCTCGATGAGGATCAAAAAAATAATTACGTGCGTGAATAAAGATATATAAAGATAGAGTTATAGAATCATTCTCAGTATTGTGAGTTATCATGAAGCGTTCACTTAATATGAAAGAACAAACTGATTGTTCTCAGAAAATTAAAGACGGTGAATTGAGAAATGTTAGCATTGAAGAAGGTAATTTCACGAAGGAAGTTGAAAATTATAAAGTGGATTCTTGTATAGAAGCTTTTTCTACTCAAATGGGCTAGACGAATACTTTCTGGGATAAAGTAGATATGCGTGTGCAGAAAAATGTACGAGAACTATCATGGAATATATCTTTGGTATGAGAAAGGACATATTTTTTGGATCGACTAGAATATTGAAAATAGAAGAAGATGGAGTTTCTATACTTAGCGTATGACGGTTTGTTGGGATTATCTCGTTTAAAAGATGTGGTGGAATCTCGATTAGCACTTTTAACAAACTTAAAATATTGTGAATAGTTGGCGGATCGTTTGGGGAGAAGTCGAGGGGATGTAAATATGGAAATAGAAGAAAATGACATCTGAGTGTGTTTGCATAACAAAGTAGTTACTTAATGTACAATAAATTATTGAAAAACACTAATATAAAATTATAAAATATATGTATGTCCATATTAAAAATAAATAAATAACTATTGTATTTATATTCAATTTTAATTAAATTAAAATGAGTTAAATATACAGCGTGTTTCAAAAAGAATATACGTATTACAAAGTATTATTTTGTCCAAACTATCGATCGCTGCGCCTCGGCTCAGCTATTGGAGAAACGAATACATAGTCTAGTTTATTTAATAGCCGCTAGATATCAGTTGTCTTCTGTTTTTCTTGGTAACCGTCATATGTTTAAAATGGCTACTCCACAGCAGAAATCATTTTGCGTTCTCAAGTTTGCGAAGTGCAATTCTGTGATTACAGTGTAAAGACGTTTCAGGTTAAGCTATCAAATTGATCTTCCGAATGGGTGGAACATTCGCGTAAAGAAAAGAGTCCTGGTCGCCCTCGTGTTTCTGAAGAAAATGTTGCACGAATTCTTCAAAATCAACTCGTCGTGCCAGTCGGGAGTTGCAACTGCCTACAAACAACAATTTGGCATGTTTTGAGACGTCGGTTGGTTATGAAGCCGTGCAAGTTACGGTTGTTACAAGCTTTGCGTTCTGATGACAAACGGAAACATGTGGCATTTTGTAACGAGATTCATGATGCTATTGACTCTTTAACCTTTTTCATATACATATATAACAGATAGACAGTTTATATTATAAAAATTTTTCTTATTAATATTTTATTGAATAAATTTGCATGCACACTTTCATTAATACATTTGCTCGTTATTACATGTCTATTATTCCATTTGCTAAATACATATAAACACAATTTATTAAAATTGTACATAATATATGAATGTATACATATATTTACAATTTATTATAGATAATACTTTTGCATGTTAAAGTATGTATTAACACAATTTATTATAAATAATAATGATTTTAAATTATTGCTTTTTACTATACTTTGTTTTTAATTTTAATATTTAGAACAAACAGCAAAAACACTGTGAAAATATTCGCACTGAAAATATTAATACTAACACTGTTAATATTGAAAATATTGACAATTCGGTTACAACAGTGATTATTTACCTGACGTTGTGTATAACAAATTAAGTAGAGCAGAAAACCATAAGTTGCTCAACGACTTCTTTACAGGAAACATTGACAACGTGGACAATATAGACACGGACCAATAATCGTTATAGCACCCCTGGCGGTTGCTACTACGACTACTGTTGCGACTACTATTACGAGTACTGTTGCGACTACTACTACGACTACTATTGCGACCACTACTATTACTACTGTTGTGATTGCGACTACTGCTACACCGATTTGTAGTACCAGTGCCGGACAGTCGAGTGATGAACTTCGGAAACTACATTTAGGTAAAAAGATCGTTACTGGTGGCGAAAAAGTGTCGACTACAGTACCGCAGGAGGTTATTCAAAACATATCTGACAACGATCCTGTGGTACAGAAAACTTCTGTTGTGATCGTTTCTATTCGTTTACCCGATTATTTTAAACCCACATAACCACATTCACATTCCCTTCTATATGTAATGGCCGCTCAACTCTTATTTGTTCAATCAGAACCAGCCCCAGTCCCAGTCTGTGTAATATCTGATCCTATTCAACCTGGTCCATTGTCCGTGACATACCATTTTCCTACAATTACCCCATCTCCTTTAATGTCTGCTTCCCAAGTCTCCTCCATCTACTCTTCCCAGGATCAAAAATTGTTACTGTTCGCTGTTTCTCAAGTCTCCTTTCATCTGCCTTCTACTTCTACACCAGGAAATCTCCCAAATATCCCAAACATTCCACCACCTATCTTTAAGGTATCAGTCCAACCCCGCACTTCACACATTCCACTACCTGAGATCCCCAGTCCATCACCTGAGATCCTATACACTCCAGTATTAGCCGTCCCCTCATTTCCTCTGCAACATCTGTTCACAAACCAGTCTTCAACCTTGCTGCAAACTTCTTAATATCTATGCATCACACCTACAGGAGGGAACGTTAGCTTGCAAGGTTGCAGACCAATTAATCTCGATGAATGAGCAGATGGAGAAAGCTATCGTAGAACATGATATGATTATTCGTTTCTATAAGATCTGCAGTGATGTCATTAATACAAACATTCCTGGTAGTGTTTATATCAATGGAAGAGTAAACCCCTCCAAGAGATGAATAATTACATAATAGAAATTAAGGGTTACTTCTGCCAAGAAAAAGATTCTTGATATATTTAATTCTTGATATATTTTATCGATCTATCGAGATCGACACAATATATCGTCATCAAATAACATCAATCTGTGAATCTTATTAATTAAACTTCTAATTACTTCCGATGGTGTGTGGGAGTGGTGAAGAGTTGATGTTACACTGACTTACTAACGACTCCTTTACTTTGACATACTGGCTCATTATACTTCGAAAAATATTTAAATATTTACAAATTACATTTTTAAATATTTTTATTTTTTGAAAAAAATATTTATAGTACTTTCAGTTCATCTATCATACGAGGGAGAGTTTTTATATTCGCGGAATGGGGGACAAGGGGTGGAAATAAAAAAACCAAATTGTTTTTCTTTTTCAATATATTCACCTGCAAGACGGATACATTTTTCACATCTTTCAATTAATTTATTTATACCCTCATAAAAAAATGATTTCTCTTTATCTGCAAAATACGCCGAAACTGCCTCCTTGACTTCATCATCGGCAGTAAATTTTTTACCCCGCAGCTCTTTTTTCATTTTCGGAAACAGGTAATAATCACTCGGGGCCAGGTCTGGGCTGTAGGGTGGGTGATTCACAATGTCGAAGCCCACCTTATGCAGAGCAGCTAACGCAACGCGGCTCTTGTGGACGGGCGCGTTGTCGTGCAAAAGCAGAACACCTTTTGTCAATTTTCCCCGTCTTTTCTCTTTAATGGCTTCTTTTAGTCGCTCTAATATTGAAGCGTAATATTCTCCGGTTATAGAAACGCCTTCATCTTTATAATCAATTAACAATATTCCTTCCGAGTCCCAAAATACCGTTGCCATGAGTTTCCCAACTGATTGTGACACTTCAAATTTCTTGGGAGGTGCTGTGCCCTTTTTATGCCACTGCATGGAGTCTTGTTTGGACTCAGGTTCATAATGATGAACCCAAGTTTCGTCTCCAGTAACAATTCCACTCAATACACCATCCTTGTCTTCATTACAGAGGTCCAAAAATGCACGCGAACACTCTACGCGCTGTTGTTTTTGCGGCGGCGTGAGCATTCTCGGCACTCATCTTGCGCTGACCTTAGACATGTCGAGATGATCGTGTAGGATTTTAAAAATTGTTGTATCGTATACTCCAACCAT